>AVPN01002613.1:0-10071 GCA_000695325.1 Pleurobrachia bachei | reverse complement strand
TTACGATGACGCACTCGGGATATAATATCGAATTATATTGGGGGTGTGTGAGCTATGTGGTGGTGATCTAATATATCACACAAAAGAGGCACCCTCTCTCTTACCCAGCGAACCATCTTGAACCCAGCTGCACTAGCAGGGTTTCTAATTGGATTATTAGTATTGGGCCGGCGCTGTTGCATCCGCGGACTGGCAAGCCGCTTGCAAGGTGCCCAATCCAGGGCGGTATTGGGACCAAGGATACTGGTCGGAAGGCCCTGTACTGCACTGTGTATCATACTGTAGAAACACGAGGAGTAGGAGAGAACGCACAAGATACGATAAACATGAACTGCAGAACACGGAAGTGGAGCTCACACAAAGGGAGGGGGAAGAGACAACGGAGGGGGGTTACGTAAGGTAAACAAATAACAACACCGTGAATCAGGAGCCGCGGGGAAGAGACAAGAAACAAAGGCATAAACAGTGAGTGTGGGGTATAATATATGGCCTCTCACTCTCTCTATCGGTGTAAAGTTAGAGAGGACCTAAAAAAGAGAGAAGGAGACCGCGGCAGGTCAGTAGGGTGAGTTTTTAAAGTTGATAGGAGTAGGCACATGATAGAGTGAGAGAGTGAGAGTTACATGGACGAAGGAGTGGGAGAGTTGATCGATCAGGAGTTAGAGAGAAGAGAACCGTATGCAATCTGAGTAGGCAAAATGAGAGAGTGAGAGGAAGAGAGAGAGAGAGAGAGAGAGAGAGTGAGAGAGAGAGAGAGAAGGAATATAGAAAGGACCGGGTAAGGTGTCAACAACGTCAGCCAACATACTGTCGGTTCTGGCTTCTCTCTCATCCACACACACGACAAACAATGAATACTGAGAGACGGTGTGGTTAGGAGTCAAAAGGGTACAGAAGTGAGACAGATTGAGAGAAGAGAATGAGGTTTAAATGGCTCTCAACTATCGAGTCAAAACATAGAGGTGAGACTCGACAGCGTAACATAAGCCGACAGAGTGAGAGAGAGGGACACACGAAAACAGACACGAGACACCCTAACTCATCTGTGTGTCAACACGTTAAGAACTGGGTATGTATGCGTGTCGGGAGAGAGAGGTAAGGAGGGGAAAACATGCCCTGGATTCTCAAATAACATCTGATGATGATTGAGTGTGGGGGAGGGCGGTAATAATTATCCCTCTCTGTTGTGATGTAATTAGTGGAGGGGCTAATTAGCCTCCCTGATAAGGTGCATTGTGTGTAACGACCTACTGATTTGTTTTGGGGTGAATATTGTAACAGTGGGGGTTGCCGGTTGGATAATAAAACTGGATAATGGGAAAGAGGAGTGACGCAGTTGAGATGTGTGAGGGAGTATCAAATGGAATCAGCAATTGGATATCGATACCTCTCTCTGACACTACAACACAGCTATATGATACCTCATGTGGACTAAGCACCAACCAACACACACATTCATTCAGAGTCCATCTCGGCCGCTTATATAGTCATGTAGGTACATTCACAATGTCACCCAAACACAGCCTTGAAGATTAAACCCCCGCGCTGAGGATTTTAATCCCTAACTAGAAGTGGAAGTTCTTACGCACAGTGGAAGCTCACGTATCGAATAAAAGCTTTCCTCTCCACGACAACCCAGGAAAATACCAACAAACAAGAGAGTGTACAGGGAAGGATACAAGTGTATACAAGAAGCAGAAATGGACAGTTTACACACTGTCACTCTCTCAGAGAGAGAGAGAGACTCTCTCTCTCTCAAATACAGTAGGCTATAATTGTACATACGTGGGGCAGTGGTATGTCCCGTGGCCCCCTAAAAATACACACAACATTCCGGAATAGGAGAAAGGGGCGGGAACTCAAAATCTAGGATACAGATAGACAGAACGTGATACTTTTCACACAATATGAATATGACACAGTACAGTAGGGAATAGCAAGCACAACCTATAATATGAATGCAAGGCTAACAGTAACTCACGCACACACCCACTTGGGAGAAAAAGCTGGGAGAGAGAATATACCAAAATAGTGAAAGGTTCAATGAGCGCTTCCTTATTGCTTTATTACATTGAGTGGTAAAGAAGGAGAGGGCGGGCTAAGTTGAATTGTTATGCCATCACATCCACCACCCTGCACTGCTATTGTGTCCCCACCACCATGATGAGATTTAGTAACTGATATTGTATCCCCTGCACCATGATGAGATTTAGTAACTGCTATTGTGTCCCCTGCACCATGATGAGATTTAGTAACTGCTATTGTGTCCCCACCATGAGTAACTGCGCTTGCAGCAGATCTTGATCGTCTAGGTTTCTGAGGTTTTGTAATTGTTCTAGCTGGTGAACAAGAACCACCGCCAACTCCTCGATTTGCCGTGCTGCTATTTACCATGGAAATACGAGGCGGGAGGAACTTGGTACGAGGCATGCCAAACAGACCAAAGAGAGGGGAAACGAAAACGGTAAACGGGAAGTGTGCTTGGCAGAAAGGGGGTTGCAATTAATGCGGTTAATTGAAAAATAATTTGGCGGTCAATTACCGACACGTTGATGCGGGGTAAACCGCTTATTGCCACCTGCTGGCACACAGCCATGTGCTGTAGTAAAACCCCCTGGAACTCGCCCTTTTTCTCTCTCTCTCTCTCTGCTGTTAGTTTCCGATGAAATAATAATGCTATGTTCTTGAGTGACAATATTAGTTTGCGGTTATAATACGACTCATAACCACAGTAACATATATTTCCTCAGTTCACACCCGCTTCTGGAACATGAAACACACCTTTGGTTAAGATATACCACACAACACACTGTACAACCAAGCAGCAAAGAGAGTACACAACCAAATGAATAGGAAATGATAATTGCAATGATCTGCCATGCAAGTATGTGTGTGTGTGTGTTTACGATGACGCACTCGGGATATAATATCGAATTATATTGGGGGTGTGTGAGCTATGTGGTGGTGATCTAATATATCACACAAAAGAGGCACCCTCTCTCTTACCCAGCGAACCATCTTGAACCCAGCTGCACTAGCAGGGTTTCTAATTGGATTATTAGTATTGGGCCGGCGCTGTTGCATCCGCGGACTGGCAAGCCGCTTGCAAGGTGCCCAATCCAGGGCGGTATTGGGACCAAGGATACTGGTCGGAAGGCCCTGTACTGCACTGTGTATCATACTGTAGAAACACGAGGAGTAGGAGAGAACGCACAAGATACGATAAACATGAACTGCAGAACACGGAAGTGGAGCTCACACAAAGGGAGGGGGAAGAGACAACGGAGGGGGGTTACGTAAGGTAAACAAATAACAACACCGTGAATCAGGAGCCGCGGGGAAGAGACAAGAAACAAAGGCATAAACAGTGAGTGTGGGGTATAATATATGGCCTCTCACTCTCTCTATCGGTGTAAAGTTAGAGAGGACCTAAAAAAGAGAGAAGGAGACCGCGGCAGGTCAGTAGGGTGAGTTTTTAAAGTTGATAGGAGTAGGCACATGATAGAGTGAGAGAGTGAGAGTTACATGGACGAAGGAGTGGGAGAGTTGATCGATCAGGAGTTAGAGAGAAGAGAACCGTATGCAATCTGAGTAGGCAAAATGAGAGAGTGAGGGGAAGAGAGAGAGAGAGAGAGAGAGTGAGAGAGAGAGAGAGAAGGAATATAGAAAGGACCGGGTAAGGTGTCAACAACGTCAGCCAACATACTGTCGGTTCTGGCTTCTCTCTCATCCACACACACGACAAACAATGAATACTGAGAGACGGTGTGGTTAGGAGTCAAAAGGGTACAGAAGTGAGACAGATTGAGAGAAGAGAATGAGGTTTAAATGGCTCTCAACTATCGAGTCAAAACATAGAGGTGAGACTCGACAGCGTAACATAAGCCGACAGAGTGAGAGAGAGGGACACACGAAAACAGACACGAGACACCCTAACTCATCTGTGTGTCAACACGTTAAGAACTGGGTATGTATGCGTGTCGGGAGAGAGAGGTAAGGAGGGGAAAACATGCCCTGGATTCTCAAATAACATCTGATGATGATTGAGTGTGGGGGGAGGCGGTAATAATTATCCCTCCCTGTTGTGATGTAATTAGCGGAGGGGCTAATTAGCCTCCCTGATAAGGTGCATTGTATGTGTGTAACTACCTACTGATTTGTTTTGGGGTGAATATTGTAACAGTGGGGGTTGCCGGTTGAATAATAAAACTGAATAATGGGAGAAGTTTGTGGAGCAATGTGTGGGGGAGTATCAAATGGAATCAGCAATTGGATATCGATACCTCTCTCTCACTACAACACAGCTATATGATACCTCACATGTGGACTAAGCACCAACCAACACACACATTCATTCTGAGTCTCCTCTTATAGTCATGTTGGTATCACAATGTCACCCAAACACAGCCTTGATTTAAGATGGACTCAGCCCTTGAAGAATGAGCCCCGCCTTTTGAATAAACCATTAAATTGAGAATTTTGATCCCTTACTAAAAGTTCTTACGCACAGTGGAAGCTCGCGTACAGAATAAAATCTCTTCTTTCCACGTGACAAGACCAAATTTGCACCGTGTTCAGTGTTCAAACAAGAGAGTTTACAGGGAAGGATACAAGTGTATACAAGAAACAGAAACCGACAGTTTTCACACTGTCACGCTCAGAGAGAGAGAGAGACTCTCTCTCTCTCACTCTCAAATACAGTAGGCTATAATTGTACATGCGTGGGGCAGTGGTGTGTCCCGTGGCCCCCTAAAAATACACACAACATTCCGGAATAAGAGAAAGGGGCGGGAAAACAAAATCTAGGATACAGATAGACAGAATGTGATACTTTTCACACAATATGAATATGACACAGTGCAGAAGGGAACAGCAAGCACAACCCATGGTGTATAAATGAATGCAAGGCTAACAGTAACTCACGCACACACCCAATCGGGAGAAAAAGCAGGGAGAGAGAATATACCAAAATAGTGAAAGGTTCAATGAACGCTTCCTTATTGCTTTATTACATTGAGTGGTAAAGAAGGAGAGGGTGGGCTAAGTTGAATTGTTATGCCATCACATCCACCACCCTGCACTGCTATTGTGTCCCCGCCATTAGTAACTGCTATTTTGTCCCCACCGCCATGAGATTTAGTAACTGCTATTGTGTCCCCACCACCGTGAGATTTGGTAACTGCTATTGTGTCCCCACCATGAGTAACTGCGCTTGCAGCAGATCTTGATCGTCTAGGTTTCTTAGGTTTTGTAATTGTTCTAGCTGGTGAACAAGAACCACCGCCAACTCCTCGATTTGCCGTGCTGCTATTTACCATGGAAATACGAGGCGGGAGGAACTTGGTACGAGGCATGCCAAACAGACTAAAGAGAGGGGAAACGAAAACGGTAAACGGGAAGTGTGCTTGGCAGAAAGGGGGTTGCAATTAATGCGGTTAATTGAAAAATAATTTGGCGGTCAATTACCGACACGTTGATGCGGGGTAAACCGCTTATTGCCACCTGCTGGCACACAGCCATGTGCTGTAGTAAAACCCCCTGGAACTCGCCCTTTTTCTCTCTCTCTCTCTCTGCTGTTAGTTTCCGATGAAATAATAATGCTATGTTCTTGAGTGACAATATTAGTTTGCGGTTATAATACGACTCATAACCACAGTAACATATATTTCCTCAGTTCACACCCGCTTCTAGAACATGAAACACACCTTTGGTTAAGATATACCACACAACACACTGTACAACCAAACAGCAAAGAGAGTACACAACCAAATGAATAGGAAATGATAATTGCAATGATCTGCCATGCAAGTATGTGTGTGTGTGTGTGTTCATTACAAATTACCTGGCGTAAACCACCTCTTGCATCCCTGCCAAAAGTGGGCTTGTTCGCATAGAACGCCATGGTAGTTTTAACACGATCTGTTGATGGTCGTTTCGGTTTGGGTGGTGCGTTGATCGCTGATGGTTCCTCTTCTCCCATCATTGACAGCTGGTTGATTGACTGGTTGATAGTTTGGAGTAGCTCGTTCTGGAAGCCATTACTGGTGCTGTTGTGGTTATTAGAAAAGGATGAGCTGGAGCTGATGGAGGAAGCGGAGGAGAGCGATGAGGAGGAGCCGTGTCTGTGCCCGTTAGCCGATTGGCCTGGTGGTCGAGTACTGTACCGGGCTGAACCAGGACGCTTTCGTTGCAGTTGAGCCAGGTGGTCGAGAGATGAGTGATTGTTGTCCGGTTGAAAAATGTGAGACTCTGACAGTTTCCGATCGTTTGGTCCGAGGTTATTTACCGAGGCAATGCTACTCTTGGGATGGGCGTATCGAGTGGGATCCATCCCCTCACTAAATGACTGTCTGACTTCATTCCTCTCAAAACGATATGGAGCGGGAACAGGGGGAGGGGGATTGTCAGGTGGCTTGGAAGTGAATGGCTTGTCTTGAAACGAAACACACTCAAAGTCCGAGCACTCGATTGCGCCTTCTTGGAATCTTTTAGAGGATGATTTCTTCTTGAAAAAGCTCATTAATCACACCTAAAAAGTGTAAGTATATTATATTTTATAGTTAATCGATTGTTAAGCATTAGTTTAATCCCTCAGGCCTGGACCCTGATATACTGGTGATTCACAAGGTCTGAGATTCAGCCTAGCGGTCATATGACATCCAAAAAGTGACTGAAAATAATCGCAATATCATTAAGAATGATAAAATTGTTATTGTGAATGGTCCAAGCGATCATTAAATGCCGTAAAATAAGCCATACGGGGTGGGACGCGAAATATTTTAAAAAGTTTCGAGTTCTAGAAAAAAAAGTCGGAAACAAATCTCAAAAAGTGTCGCGAAAATGTGATCGTGAATTTTAAATTGCGCGGCGCGCGTTGTCGCAGATCGGTTTAGATTTAAAACTGTCGCGCGTTACGTGCTGTGACCGAAGTCAGTGTGGGAGGATCCCGGCCACACCAACCATATCTGGAACTCCGCCAGTATTTAGACTGAGACACGAAAAACTCGGGAATTTAATTGAGTAAAAGGTTCTCTACCGATCAATTTCTTTCTATTCAGTTGTTAAACAATGAGCAGTCCCGCGACAAAACACATGACACACTCTCTCACACACAAACAGACGTTCCCTCTCTCTCTCACACTCTCTCACATTAGGACTCACAAAATCAACCCTTACAACCCCCTTTATGACACAGCAGTTGGATATTCGCTAGTATGTTTATTAGTCCCTCGTGTCCTCCGTATCTCTTCCTCTACGTACGTCACGTGCTTGTTATTGCCCCCATTTTCCGAGGCACCCTTGTTATTATTATTGTTGTTATTTGGTGTACCAGGTTTGGTCCTGGTTTGATTGCTGCTCCAACAGGTTTAAAGTCCGGTTGGATGGGGCAAGAGGGGACAGTTTCTCGTCAAGTAACAGCAGCTCCTCGTGTCTCCTCAACAACTCTCCATCGTGTCTACTTCTCAACCCACCCTCCCCTGCCTCCCGGGTCGCAGCTGATGCATTCAACTGCATGTTAATAAACCGAACCTTCTCCAGCTGCTCACACCGCGAGTGGAGGACTTGGTATGCCGTGTGACTGTCGTCCTCTCGCTCCACTGGGCCCTCGGCTGTCTGGTATTGTCGGAGGAGAGTGTCCGTGACAGTCCGGAATTTGGGGATCTCAATCTCCTTATACTGGGGCCGCTCTATCCGGGCTGGGGCTACCACACTTAGGTCAACCTGTCAGGAGAGTGGGTGTTGGAGAGGGAAGCTGGGAGAGGGAAGAGAATTTAAAGTTTACTGGTTAGGAAATAAAGCTGCAAGAGATATTTAAAAAAAGATGGGAGAGTGAATTGGGGGTGAATCGTATTAGAGACAATCCAAATTAGGGAGGAGAAGAATGGTTAGAGCGCCGAAAAAGGAATTATTGATTGGCTCGTAGCAAACTCTATGCTGTAAGGACCCTCTCAAATACGGGCTAAGTGTTTGTGCAGATTTTGAGAAAAAAAATATGTAGCAGCTTTGAAAACAAGAATTCTTTTTCATAAAATATTCACCAAGGGCACTTTAGAAAGATCTTGAGAAAATAAGGGCACTGCTCTCCCTTGAATTTCAAAGGAGTTCGTACGGAGGGTTCCAGGCTATGCCGTCTATACCCGGTTTGCGGTTATAATACGACTCATAACCACAGTAACATATATTTCCTCAGTTCACACCCGCTTCTAGAACATGAAACACACCTTTGGTTAAGATATACCACACAACACACTGTACAACCAAACAGCAAAGAGAGTACACAACCAAATGAATAGGAAATGATAATTGCAATGATCTGCCATGCAAGTATGTGTGTGTGTGTTCATTACAAATTACCTGGCGTAAACCACCTCTTGCATCCCTGCCAAAAGTGGGCTTGTTCGCATAGAACGCCATGGTAGTTTTAACTCGATCAGTTGATGGTCGTTTTGGTTTGGGCGGTGCGTTGATCGCTGATGGTTCTTCTTCTCCCATCATTGACAGCTGGTTGATTGACTGGTTGATAGTTTGGAGTAGCTCGTTCTGGAAGCCATTACTGGTGCTGTTGTGGTTATTAGAAAAGGATGAGCTGGAGCTGATGGAGGAAGCGGAGGAGAGAGATGAGGAGGAGCCGTGTCTGTGCCCGTTAGCCGATTGGCCTGGTGGTCTGGTACTGTACCGGGCTGAACCAGGTCGCTTTCGTTGCAGTTGAGCTAGGTGGTCGAGAGATGAGTGATTGTCCGGTTGAAAAATGTGAGACTCTGACAGTTTCCGATCGTTTGGTCCGAGATTATTTACCGAGGCAATGCTACTCTTGGGATGGGCGTATCGAGTGGGATCCATCCCCTCACTGAATGATTGTCTGACTTCATTCCTCTCAAAACGATAGGGAGCGGGAACAGGGGGAGGGGGATTGTCAGGTGGTTTGGAAGTGAATGGCTTGTCTTGAAACGAAACACACTCAAAGTCCGAGCACTCGATTGCGCCCTCTTGGAATCTTTTCGAGGATGATTTCTTCTTGAAAAAGCTCATTAATCACACCTAAAAAGTTTAAAAATATTAGTAGATCAATTGTTAAGCATTAGTATAGTCCCTGGGGCCTGGACCCTCACAGAGTCCGAGATTCACAGAGTCCGAGATTCACCCTAGCGGATATATGACATCGAAAAAGTGACTGAAAGTGATCGCAATATCATCAAATACAAATAAATACAAATACAAAATATAAATTTATTGTCCGCTTTTCAACTGTCCGTATTCACGGCGCAGCACAAGTTCTGCCACTCGAGGGAATAAGATTCGTCGCATAGCGTCTCCTCTGAAATCCTCAGCGGCCCTCGCTCCAAAAGAATGATTAAGTTGTTATTGCGAACGGTCCAAACGATCATTAAATGCCGTAAAACAAGCCATAAGGGATGGGACGCGAAATATTTAAAAAAAGTTTCGAGTTCCAGAAAAAATCCGCGGAAACAAATCTTGAAAAAGTTTTGAAAATGGGATCGCATCGTGATTTTATAAATTGCGCGGCGCGCATTTCCGCAGAGCGGTTTAGATTAAAAACTGTCGCGCGTTACATGCCGTGACCTAAGTCAGTAAGAGAGGATCCCAGCAACACCAACCAAATTTGAAAGTCCGCCAGTATTTAGACTGAGACATGAAAAACTCGGGAATTTAATTGAGTAAAAGGTTCTCTACCGATCAATTTCTTTCTATTCAGTTGTTAAACAATGAGCAGTCCCGCGACAAAACACATGACACACTTGCACTCTCTCACACACAAACAGACGTTCCCTCTCTCACTCACACTCTCTCACATTAGGACTCACAAAATCAACCCTTACAACCCCTTTATGACACAGCAGTTGGATATTCGCTAGTATGTTTATTAGTCCCTCGTGTCCTCCGTATCTCTTCCTCTACGTACGTCACGTGCTTGTTATTGCCCCCATTTTCCGAGGCACCCTTGTTATTATTATTGTTGTTATTTGGTGTACCAGGCTGTATTTGGTCCTGGTTTGATTGTTGCTCCAACAGGTTTAAAGTCCGGTTGGATGGGGCAAGAGGGGACAGTTT
>AVPN01002610.1:0-12699 GCA_000695325.1 Pleurobrachia bachei | reverse complement strand
AAATTTAGTGACCCTGTCAAATTTGAAGGTCATGTAACTGCAAACCATGCGATATCTCTAAAAATATGTGAGTTTACCGTAGACTTACATAATAAATACGTTAGTGATCATAAACGTTCGACTAGCATGAAGTCAGCTAATTGTTGTCTTCCTAGGTTAGTTAAGGACAGTTCAGTCGAACAGGCGACTGTAGATGAGTACTATAGGATCGTGAAATTCATTCCCTCCTCAAAATATTTCATGTGTGTCAAATGCGAGAGCATCTATTACACTAAAAACCTGATTTTGGAGCATCTGAAATCTCCAAAACACAAATTAGTTTGATTTTTTTTCATCTGATGAAGAAAGTGAATTTTTACCCCAGATATACTTTTGTCATACGTGTGTACACAATTTTAATTTTATTTACAAATCAACGAGTTTATTATGTGTTCGACCCCCTCCCCTCCCCCAAATAATCTCCCTCCTGATCCTCTTACCCCCCCCCTTTCTTTGTGTACTAACTATCTCTCCTTATTTAGTAGCTGTCATGGGTTCGAATCAATCGACACCCAGCGAGGAAAGTTCTGAGATTATCCTCGAAAATGATGAAGATGGATCCGTCAAGGTCAGCATTCACTTTTCAGTAGATAATTAAGTAATTAACTGGCACCAATTAATCACAACTGTTATTTGTTTTCGTTTGAATCCAGCTTCTCATCTTATTCACATGATCATGAATCAAGTCTTCCTTTATCAGGTCCTAAAACGGTCTCTTTCTACAGAGGAGCTATCAGAGATAACCGAGAAAATGAAAGACCTTGCTGGTGCACCTGTAAGTATTTTTTACAAACTTCTATTCTGGTGTTCAAAATCATGGCTCTCATATACTCAGTGCTAAGAAGTTACTAATACGTACTCCATCCTTCAGTCGTTAGATTCGGAGCTAGTTAAGTCGATAGCATCAGACCTGGGTATTGCTATCTCACTGGGCGATGACGAGGATTATGAGGAATATTACGAGGAGGAAGAGGATCTAGTAGATTTAGTAGAACCAATACAGTTACCAGGTAAGTGAAACTAAATTAGTTTTAGTGTCAGCAAGGGACAAGGGTTTCAGGAACCTGGTACAACAGCTAGAACTATCAGTCGAGACTCGAGGGATTTACAGCGAAATTATATGTATTATTGTTCTCACATGTTGTTCTCAGATACACCGATGTTTATGGGAGGCACCGCAGGCACGTCAGAAGATGCCATGAATGCTGTCGGTGTACTCCAACTAGAACCCTTCCCTTCTTCTTTACCAGGTTTTCCATTGCCCCCCCCCCCTCACTGAACTGGTCACATCTTCTTAATTCTCATTAAATCGCTTTACCATTAAAATCATTGATCTTTGCACCAGAAATTGCAATTTAATTTCTTTTACAAACCCTAACAAACACTGGTTAGGACCCACGGAGTTCAACCAAACTGATGTGGATGTGTTGCAAGCAGATGTGGACAGTTTACAGGTAGAAGTAGGGAGGTTAGAAGATGAAATCAATTCTAAACTAGATGAAGATGTCACTCTGGAACCGACTGAAATTCATGAAGTCGTCGCAGACGAGCAGATACCGAAGCAGATACCGGGGCCAAAAGAAGTCACTCTGGAATCGTCTGATTCGTCGACTGAAATTCATGAAGTAGTTGAAGAGGAGAAGATACCTGGGCCAGTTCTATCCTGTGAAGGAGGGAAGGAAGATAATATAATAGGTCCGCTCAGTGTAAAATCCATAAAACCTTCTTTTCTCATAAAAGTTCTTCATTTTCAACTTGTTTAGTGAAGTTAATTATGCTATATTTGTGTGAAAAATAAATGGCTGTCTATTGTTTTCAGAAGTTGAACCTCTATCGGAGGTGCCTACTGAAATCTCTCCTGAAATTGAAGAGATTGCACAAGTCGTAGGTAAGAGCCACTATAACTCATTCTTTGACTAGGAACTTAGGATAATAACGACAAAAATTATCAATACCTAGAGGCTAGAGATGTCTTTCATTATTTTTAAAATCCTTCAGAAGAGCAACCAGAGTATGTTCCTGAAATAGTCCCTGAAGTAGTTCCTGAAGTTCGTGAAGTAGTCTCTGAAGTTGTTCCTGAGGTAGTTGAGAATGAAATAAGCACACCCGATGGGGGGGGGGCAATGAAGTTGTGACGCTGAAAATGTTGCCACTGTGTTTACCACTCCCTTTTGCTGTTACACTAACAATTCCAATATTTAACCATTGCTCTGATCAGAAGACAACATCCTGTCCACTGGGGTAGAGGAGGGGTCATCAGAGCTGCACGGGTCTGTTGAAACGGTTGCAGTTCTTGCAGAATCTGTTGAAACTGTTGAAGTTCTTGCAGAAGCTCTTAAAAGTATTGCCAATGAAGGCCAAACAACAGTAATTAACGATTCAAACATAACAATACACATGATGAGTAATGAATCAAATGCACCTGTTGTGATATCTACGGAAATCACGCCTAAAGTTGAGGAGGCACTTGAAACAGAGGCTGAAATCACGCCGGAAGTTGGGGAAGTGCCTGAAACTGTGACTGAAGTCACGCCTGAAGTTGAAGAAGTGCTTGAAACTTTGGCTGAAATCACGCCTGAAGTCGAGAAATTACCTGAAATTGTGACTGAAATCACGCCTGAAGTTGAAGAAGTGTTTGAACCTGTGACTTATGTCACGCCTGTGAGCTCTAAAATTGCAGAAGTTATTGAATCTGCGGATGAAGTAGTGGAAATACTTGAAGTGGTGGCTGATGACATACCTAAGTTTAAGGAAGTGCTTGAAACTGAACCTGAAATTGTGGAAGCCTTTATTGAACCCGTAACTACGCCAGTTGAGCAATCTGATCCGGTTGTTGAACATGTATCTCCTGTAGTTGAACTGGAGCTGGTAGAAGAAATAACCGAAACCAAAGAAGCAATAGGTTGGCATAACCGTTCAATTGTTTTGCACCTGCCTTTTCTAACAATGATTTACCCAAATTGAAAATGTTATCTGCAATATCAAATGATTCTGGAACTTCTGGTGCTGTTTCTTGTTGCAATGAAAAATATTTCGCTGTCTTCGTAAAACCTTAATTTTTCCCTTTGAAAACTCTGATCTTGCATGCCAGTTTTTGATTCTTGATTGTGTGTTTTGTCGTATCCCAATCTAAAATCCCAATCTAACTTTGTGATGCTTTTTGCAGAAGAAGTTCAACCATTGGAAGTGGTGGAGCCAGTCTTTGTTTCTGAACCCGAACCTGTCTTAGAACCTGAACCTGAATTGATCCCTGGTAAGTTTTACATAATTGTTAGAGTTATCGGATTTCTCGAATTCAGTTTATCAATTGTGCTGACTAGATAATTGCCCAGATGTGCCAGCTGTAGTTGAAACTGAATCTGCTATTGAACCTGCTGAACAAACTATTGAACTAGCTGAAATTGTAGTAGCTGAACCAGTTGTAGCTGAAATCGCTGAACCTGTTGAGCTAGCAGCTGAACCTGAGCAAGTTGTGGAGCCGATTGTCGCTGCGCCTGTTCTATCTGTGGAAACTCAGACCGAACCTGAACCTGTTGAAGGTATCAAGTCCGTCAAATCTATCGTTCTGCCTCTTTTTAGATTTGATTATTTTAATTTTTCACTGCTTTACCCGCCTTTTACCATTATCTTTCTATATTCATTCTACATACTTCCATTTAGTAGTAACAGAGGAAGTTGAAGTGGTAGTGGAAGTACCGGAACCTGTTATTTTGGAACCTGAACCAGTTTCAGTAGAGGTCGAACCTCAAACAACAGAAGGTAAGATTATATTTTGTTGTAGTTGAACGAACTCTTTTTATTGCTCATACTATTATTCATCCAGCAGGGGGATATGGTTCCCGATGGTTCGTCTAGTAACACAACTCATTTCCTCTCCCCGTTCAGAAGAAAAGCCGGTACTCAACCAAATATTTACCTTTATCTCGGACATCCTGGGACCTTCAGAAGATACACCCTCAGAACCTGAACCTGCACCTGCTTTAGAACCTGTGGAACCAGAGGTTGTGATATCTCCTGTTGTTGAAGATACAATCGAAACACCTGTTGAACAACCGGTGATACCTGTTGAACCTGTGACAGTGATACCTGAACCTGCCACACCACATGTACCTGTGGCTGAACCTGCGACACCTGTGGTAGATAGGGAGGAACGGCTCTCTGAGTCTCTATTCGGGCAATTCAAGAAACAAGAGGTAACACTTTCTAACTCTCCCGCTCTCTTTCTCTAACACTTTTTACTCTCTCTTTCTCGGTTAGCAAACATGGTATAATAACGGAATAATAACACCACCTCTCCGCCCCATTCTGACACATGTTTATACAGGTTGAAAAGGTTATTATGGATGCGAAGTTGGAGGGAGCTAAGAGTCAAGCTAAAATTGATGCTGAGGTGATCTCTAGCTCCCTGAACAACGAACGAATGAGGTGGCGAAACAAATTTACGGTGATTGAGGAAAATGTAAGTGGAGGCTATGATTAAGATATCATATTCAACCCAGCGCATAAAATTTTGGATTTCAAATAATTATATTTTACCCTGCAGTTGCAACGGAAAAAAGTTGATCTGATAGCAGCTTACGAAGATGAAGTTGTCGGAATTACATCTAAGCTCAGGTATTTTGAAATCATTCTCGTGTATTCCAGACTGATTCCTCGTGCACCGCTAATCAAACCAGTCCGGGCTCCAAAACTCGGTTTTGCTATAATCCGTTGTTTAGGGAGCGCGCGGGGTTGTTAAACAGATAAAAGCGCGCCATTTCAGCACTACTACTGCGCGTCATGCCCCTTCACCGATGGGCCATGAAATATAACTGGAACTGCCGGCGCTGGTGAGCGCTCAAGCGTATAATTTCCTGCTGTTATATTTCAACAAAATCTCAAATTAATGACTTCCTTTCAGGTCTCCAGTAGAAAAGGAGGTGTGTAAGGATCAAGTTGGTGACATTATACAGTGTTACCAGTCGAACCCAACAGAGGTTTTAAGATGTCAAGAACTTACTGTATCATTTGATCAATGCGTATCTAACGCTCTGGTAAGTGCTCTCAATGAAAGGAACTGATAAAAATACTTATTCTGATTCGGGCTCAATGAACTGATAAGATCAGCACTTGACAATACCAGTACTATATAATTCTGATGATAAATTATCCCCCTTCTCAGGCCTCGAGATGATCTGGAATCAGCGATTAACAGGGGTAGTAGTACCCTGGCCCCCTTAACTTGGATTGATGACTAAAAACTGTCACATTGTGGGAAACTAAAGTAGTGATAGACTTTGTGTGTTCCCCCTGCAGTCCCCCTAATTTATGAGAGATATCATGTTGTTTGTGTTTGTAAACCATTCTTAATTTATCCACCATCCTGGTCAACTTGGACAATCGTACAAGATTCAGAAAAAGTAACAAAAAAATCCATCAGTAGTTAGTTGGCAGAATACTGACATTCATTGTGACCTAATCCTCTACCACTGCACCTCTACCACTGTACCTTTTCCTGTAACATATTATGCGAACCATCCTCCTGTTTTTGTAAAATGTACTCCCTCCCCGCTTATCACGTGATCATATATTGTGTGAGTTTATCACGGGTCCCCCTGTCAGTGTGTCTAGGGGTGGTGAGCTAATCTAGTACAGACACAGAGAGCATTTATTCAGTAAAAGTCTTTTTGTCTATGTGTGTTCGGTGCAGTACTGTAGTAGTCAATGTCACCTTGGAACACACCTATAACTCAGGTACAATCACGATATCTATCTATCCGATATCATGTTTATATCATGATGATTTTTACTCAAACCTGGCTTTTTGCCCTTTTAATTGTGGTGGCAATATTATCCCATATATCACGATTGACACAAAATATGAAGCCACAATAGTTTACACCAACCCATATTGATACCGATATTGCAGCCATGCACCGCCCCTCACATTGCGTCATGTTATAATTCCCCCCTGCATATTATTTCTCTCTGTTTTTTACCTGATCTTTATAATATTTTGCCCAGGCACCTCGTTCAATTCCAGCACCAGCTCCAGGAAAGGTGAGTTCACAGCAATTAGGGGACCTAAATATCCCAATTGTATATCAATCTTGCGATTCGGTTTGCTTATTTCTGACCCGATTTTAATCCACAGCCTTTTCTCGCACCACCCTCTAACAGACATCTCCTATTTCAGTTTGGTTTACTGTCTGAGTTTCTAGACATAGGTGGTCGATTGAAGCAGGGCTATATCTGTTCCCCACCTGCACCCCTACCCTCACAACCTGATATAATGGGGGGAGATGCTGATACAAACTTTATCAATGCCGAGGATGTGTTCGATGATTCTGGTGTTGTTAAACCAGGTAAACTATTAAACATCCACGACCCTAAAAATCTGAGCTCTATCCCATTTTATCAGTACAGTGATTAAAAAATCCCTCATAGTTAACCCCTTCCTCTCCTCTCCTCTCCCCTTCCTCTTGTATCCAACCATTACTCAACAACCTTCCTCTCAGGCTGCGAGGATATAGTCAAGAACGCAGTGTTCATGTTACCCGACGGAACACGGTGTACCCTAGAAGACTTGATGCAGAGTAACGCCATCGCTCCCGGGATATTCAGTGGAGGGAGTCAGGATGAGGGGAGTGTCTCTATACCTCTGCAGACACCCCTGCCAGTTCCTGAGGCCTTTATGTTCAAGGGTGTTGAGGTGGTGACTGGGAAGACGTATACTGCACATATCAATGGGATGGACCATCCCGTCTCTATTCAGGGGTATGTCAAATTATTAGTCATGTGATGTTTCATGGTTTCCTTCCTCCTAGCTCCTAGTTGAACCAACACAAAACATTTGCAACGAATAATTTACCAACTCTTTCCCTTCTTTTTTTTCTTCCTTTTTAATTTTACCAATGTCATCCCATACATTTCAGATCCCAGCTGTTCCGTATACAGGACGACCCAGACCACATACTAGGCCTCTACAACTCCTCCTACTACCACATTAACACTGTCACCCCTCTTATCATCAACCCAGCCCCTCTAAACACCAACAACACCATGACAAGTACAACTGATCTGAGGATGACAGGTCCTGTAGATAGGGCAACAAGTCCTTTTATGGAGGAACCAAAACAGGAGCAGGTTGCTATAGCAACAGAAGATGTCCCTACTGTTAGTAGTGACCACGCTACTCCTCTAGTTTACCAGATCACCTTCAACACGATCCAAGAGGGACCTCTAAAGGGTGTTCCACTGTGTACCAAGGGATACCCACTTAGAGCTGGACCATATGGCCACTTCTTGTACCCGCTAAATGATATTGGAGAAGTTGTTGGCCCCGATGGTAAAGCACTTCCAATTGCGTCTGATGGTAAAGCTAAATGGCCAACAGACAAAGAGGGAGCCCCAATTTGCCCTAAACGATACAAAGTCCCTCTTGGACCTGATGGCTACCCTGTCCTACCTGATGGCCGTCCCTTTGAGCCTTGCGGCCGGTCCCCAATGGACTCCTCTAAAGGACCCCGGCTGGCCATGGGACCGGGAAATGTGACATTGTACCCCATAAACAACGAGGGGATCTCATGTGATCTGGCTGGTAGACCATTTGCCCTTCTCTCTGATGGTAGACCGTGTTGGCCATGTAATGCTAATGGGTCCCCTGTGGATGCCGCCGGCTAGGTAAAGATGGCTACCCTATTGACCTCAAGGGACGGTTTCTATCCCCTGGTGGTTGTATCGTTATCAAGACTAAGATGCCCTACCCTGCTGAGAAGGAGATCCCTCTCCCTGGTTTCATCGCTCCGTTAGTATCTCTAGGTGATTCTGTTGTTACTATCCCTTTCTCCGCTATATTTGATGCTGACGAGAAGCTCAAGGAGGAATACAAGATGATGTTAAATGTCAAAGATGCTACCATTGCAGTTCCCTTCAAGTTCATGGAACATGCTCCTGATCATGTCTTCAAAACCATCGTCACATCTCCTGTTGCCAGTCCTGGTTGTGGGTCACCAGGACGGGGGTGTAGCCACGGGTCACCCTTTAAACCATACTCCCCTGCTATCACCTCACACTATCATCATAGTACCTCTCCTAAAGCTACATATCAGGACTATGTTGCCAAATATCACCATGTCCGTAATACTGCTCCAACCACAACACCCCGTACCTCTCCAGCCCGTACTGCACACACCACAACCAACCGGACCTCTCCCTACAACCCATATGATTACAACAGCCAGCCACAACAGCGACCAGTACAACAACAAAATGTCTCCCCATACGGACACCAGCAAAACCACAACACCTCCCCTTATGACGCTCAAACATTCTACAAGAGTAGCCCTCGACCTATCTGGGGAGAGAAGACAACAACGAAACGAGTTCCAGTGCTGTGCAAACACCACTCTCCAGTCCAGAGCTCACCCAGTAAACCATGTCCACATCCAATCCACAGATCACCAGGACGGTACAAGAACAACCCTGAAAAACAGGCCATGTACAACAGCCCTTATAACTCTCCCACAACATGCGCTCATGGGTACCCCTCTCCCTCTTCGGTGGTAGGATCACCCAAGACAGAGACCTATAACAACAATACACGGACAGACACCTACAACAACACTAGAACAGACACCTATAACAACACAAGGACGGACACCTACACCACCAGAAGCGACAACACCAACACAAAAACCGAGACATACAAAACCTCCCCCCCTGGCCGGGCAGAGTTGTATAAGGGGTATGAGGTACCTGGGACACCCACCACATCTCAACATGTCACCACTGATTTCCCTACTACCAATACCTCTGCAAGTGTTAGTGAGAAACAGAGGCGGATAACTCCTTTCTATGCTGTCTATCTACACAACGAGTGGGTCCAGGTGAGAACTAAGAACAAACCCCAGAGGGGAGGGGGTCGACAGGTCTAAAAGTCACTTTTGGGGTTCGGTACGAATGTACGATACTGATTATCTCTGATACATACCATCTCCCCTGCTACCAGATTGCTAAAAAGCACGCACGACCCAGCAAATCCAAGGATGAGCACATGGTCGTGAAACACAAGGGAAAAACGTTCCTTGTCCCACAGAGCCAGATACGACCCCTACAGGTAATTATTGTTGTTTCATCCCTTTACTGCCTTGCTCAACCATTTCGATTCGAGTCGTCGAGAAGGATTAAAATGATGACAACCCATCTCAATTCTTTTCTAATTAATGGTTGTTGAGTTACTCAACAATTCATTCACAAGTTCATTCACTTCCCCTACCAGGTCTCAGGAGCTGCACCTCGTGAACTGTTTACAGTGAAGGCACCCCAAGGAGCCCCTGCTACCATGGCACGAACATTCTCCGTAGAGAGAATCGACCAGCCCGCTATCACTGACAAGACATTCATTATCCAGATCGCACAGGAGAACCCACCCAGCGAGGCACAGGTAATAACGTGGTGGAGATTGGGTGAAAGATCATGTTACCTCTTGGGTAATTTGACCCTAAAATATGACCCTATCATCTGGTCAGGGTGGTACGAGCATTCTTATTCGTTGAAAAAGTTGGCCCATTGGATTTGGCATGTGTAAGTGTTCATTGTATTTACGGTTTTCTAAGCACACTAATTAATTCCCCCTCCCTCCAGGTGTCTGTTGTCAAGAAAGAGATCCTCTCAATCCACTCTACCGCATCAATCCTCACAGAGGCACAATTCAGAACCCTAGCATCCACGTTCTCTGCTACAGGGGAGAGGCCCATTATGGTCCGAGTTGAGGCAGGTCAAGAGCCACACTTTTACAGATATGTGGAGGAGTTAGTACAACAGGGTTGTAGTAAACCAAGCAAGGGTCAGAGAGATACTGGACACAATGTTAATCAGTATCATAATGATCTTATTATTCCCTGTTAGGAGAGGGTTGTAGTTTGTAGGTGTGAGGAACTGTTTTTTGTTTTGAAGGAAAAGTTTTAATCGAGAGGAAATGTGAGATATCGATTGTCGCCTGATTATCGCTTGCCAGTTTAATTATCGACTATTATGCCAGGCCAATGCTCTAAGTCTAACCACGGTTCTCTCGAAAGAAATGAGAATAGGGTCGGGTCAGGCCAATGCTCTGACAGCAGCTATTATTATTAGTATTGTATATATTGAAATAAGTAATAGTATGACATTTGTATTCGAATCGTACCGGTGGCGGTAATTGAATTTGATTTTGACGCTATATCAGTATCACTGGATTTATTTGTTAACTCTTGCAACTTATTAATTTAAAACTACGATTCTTATTTCTTACATATCAATACCATTACCATGTGAAATGGCGATTCTTATTTTTAGAAGAGAGGATCAAGTACTACTGCAGCACTACGCGTGTTTTCACAAATTGCGATGCAATTGTTAATTGCGCGCCGCGCGACTGAATGGAATAAAAAACGAAATTTCGTGAAAATTTTGCTTCTCAAAAATCTTGATTTTTCGGACGCGAAAATTTAAATCCAAAAAGTCTCTGTTCTCCGCTGAAACGCGTTGCATATCTGGCACTGACCAAGGTTTTTGGGGCTATGGAGTATGCCTAAGGTCTTCGCAAATATGGCTTGATCGTTATTAACCCCATAACTAGCCAATTCGCTGTTAGAGCGACTTGAATTCGGGAGATTGTCCAGGCAACGTGAAGTCAAATGAAGACCAGGCCTCGTGTAAAGGCTGTAGAGTGTTAAAATCTAAAATCTAAGGCCTTGTAGGCTTCTAGGTCGAAGAAAATAGTTATTCTGTGAGTAGAGAGTTCACGGGATTCAGGATTGCCGACAAATCTCCGGTACTCGGTAGAAATGAGAACAGCACCCAAGGGAAGACTTTCCGTTCCGTTGCAGTCATTTGGTGAAAAGTAACTAGCAGTAAGCGGACCCGGAATCGACATTTGACTTCAAGGACACCCTTTGGCCCTTGCTTTGGGGTAGCGATAGTGCAGTGATTCCTAAATTCGATCGTAGGGTACAGAACTCAAAAGACGGCATCCATTATGTTTAAAAAACATTTTCGGTTATTTGGTATGGAACACTCCAAATCGGATCATGGAGGCCGGGAATTTTAATGAACTAGGAGAACCTGGCTCTCAGAGCCATTTTCGATTGACAACCACCCAGGGCCGGGAGTTACTTTTTTGTTCATGGAAATTCTTTGCTGGACTATGCTCTGAGCCGAGGCACGAACTTCTAATTGCTCAGATGAGCACTGAGAGGCTACATCATTGATTTTATGTGGCTGTCTTGACATGAACTATTTTCAAGATGAAGTCATCAAGAATCGCTGTTATGTAATATGTACCTTATCCTTGCCATAGCGGTACTAAAACAATTAGCACATTATCCTGGGCACTGTAATTGGGAAAATACGCATCTCTGATCCATGAGGGGTGCTGGGGTGAGTGCTAAGGCTGCTTTCAACTTTCAAGACAAATAAAGAGCCAACATTCAGCAATCCAGCTGTCCTCTCTAAGTCACTGAACTTACGATCCATGGCAGGAACAAATTCACATTCAGACTCTGAGATTCAGAAATTGCCCGAAGAAACAAAGAAAACTTTCTCCTCCACCGAGTAAGGTACTCCATCAAGATCTAGAAAACGGCCCACATAAAACCGGAATCTGATTTCACAAGAATGGTCGTCTCGGAAAAAGAGCAGAAGTGAAAAAATGGCTAACTTAACTGGTCCTCCCGGGATCTTTCATCCACCATTCATTTGAATTTCTAAAGAAAAGCAAGTCTATCAGACTGGTGCGATTATAATATTGAGGCAGGAAAGTTGTATCAGCTCATAATTAGGTTCTCATTATGAATATCACCGAAATGTAATATTATTTCCTAGACCAGGAAGTTATGAATATTAATAGTAACGCTCTATATGTTATGTACAGACTAATATTTAGTTTTATTTTTTTACTTCTAATCTATTTTTATTTTCATTTCAATCTTATCATCTCTCCAGTTTTCAACATCTTCATTGATTTCCACTCTTTCTTTTTGGTCCCATACTCTTTAAATATTCCAATTCATCCCTTTTATTCTCTCTTTTCTCTCACTCTATATCAATCTTGGGCTCCAGCACTCAGCTCTCTTCCTCCATCTCCCACTCCCTCTGTTCTACTCTCTTCCTCAATCTCTCTCTCTCTCTCTCTCTCTCTCTCTCTCTCTCTCCCTCTCTCTCACAGCTCGAATATATTCAGAGTTATTTAGGTCGAAATCTTGTAGTTATTGCTGTGTGGGCTTTACACAAGGCCAAATTTCCTGGTGGAAAACACTTGAACATTGGAACTTTCTTTTCTCACACACACACGAACACACGAACACACAGCACTACTGCAGGGTGTGTGTGTCTAGTTAGGCTCGGGCCACCATGGTTTTTAGGAATTAGAACACATTCACCCATACATGACCTATTTCTAATTACAAAATGGTGTCCTTATTTCCTCAAACCTGGATTGTATATTTGAGTTACAGCTGTGATGGGCTAGTTCTAGCTGGGTTAGTTCTCCCAAGGAAGACACACAGTTGTGTGGGTTTAACTTTCATGCTGCCGTGAGCTAAGCTGCTGCACATAGATCACATGGCCACGTTGAAAGTTTATTATAATGTGCCGCTACTATTTTCAGTAGCCCGAAAATTCTCTTAACTCTGAATTTTCCTC
>AVPN01002607.1:0-12959 GCA_000695325.1 Pleurobrachia bachei | reverse complement strand
GGATTGTTATAGATGTCAGGGGTGGTAGACAGATCTTTCTCCATCCCTCCCTCTCTCCTTATCCACTGATCATAATGAAGATCATGATAGTTACCTAGCGGTTCTAAGGAACTGAACAGATGATGAGTAGAATTCCTACCTGTAGCAATATGTCTCCTAGGCATGTTATGTTCTTCTTTCAAAGCTTTTCTCTCTCTCTTAGAGAGAGAGAGAGAGAGAGAGAGAGAGAGAGAGTCCGCACACTCAAATGTACACTGCTTGACAAGCAGATCTGGTCAAGAGAGAGCTCTCTTTGAATAGATCCATCATACATTCATCTCTGAGATGATGTGGAAATTACTTGAAAACCGTTTTTGGTTTTCGAGAGAGCTGCTGCCTTCTCACGAATTGAAATGAAAACCATTCCTTCGTGGCAGTTAGTAGCATCGAACAACTGTGTTCAAAATGGCTCAGCCATTATATATTCACTCTAGAACAAGTACTCTGAAGAAGTTGGTAGTAGCTCACACTAGTGACTAGATCTAGCTAGATCTTGGGAACATGACATGAACTATGCTCCGTACCATGCTCATATATTTAATCGAATATAGTAGACTTGACGTATAGAAGAAGACAATGAATGAGAAAAGTGATAGATAGATCGGGTGATACGATTGAAAGAACACAGAGATTGATAACGTGGGAGAAATATATCATAACATTCATCTTATAAGCGGCGTTTTTATAAGAACAGAGTGAGATACACATTGTCTAATCTGTCTTTACGGACCGGCCGCAACATGCAGCAACTTATCGAGAAAACGTCGACCGCCGTCCCCCTCTTTTGATACAAATATTATATGTAGTAGATTGTCTCAAATAAAACTATCCTCTCCGAGGGCCCGGTGCGGCTGCGAGAGGCGTGATATTACAGTCAGAGACTGGCAAGTAGAAGAATTACATCTTTTTCTTCTGTTTGAAACGCACCGCTATGATTTCTTGAAAATTACGGGTGGACACTTGACAATGTCCAGTTGATATGGGGCAGGGGACATAATGGTGAATGGAAAGATAGACATAGACAGGGCAAGTAGAAATATCTAAAGACATAGACCATGGTCAAAACATCTATGCCTGTACGAGTTTCTTTTTTCAGTGAAAGTCGCTCAATAACTTGGTCATCCCCCAGCATCCCCATGTATATCTACTTATTCAGTGTCCCAGCTTTATCAAACCAACCCTCACCCTCCCTTTCCCTGAATCTTTTCTAACCCCACCATCCCTTTCCCAGCATCTCTATCTCTTTCTGGAGCTGTGTGACGGAGGAGAGTTGAAATCTCTTGTGGACCAATCAAAACTTACAGAACAAGTATGTATTCACTCAACTCATCTATCTAAGCTAAGCTTGTTTTCTACAGAATGCCGTGCTGTCTTCCACATACCACACTGAGGGTGGTAATATCTTGACAAGTCTCTTGTCATAATATTTTGCACCATGCAGCCACAGTGGTATATAGCGGGCTATAAATAGACAGAGAGAGCCATGCATGACTGTGGTACAGTGCTATGCAGGCCACCACCACTATGATGATTCGGCCTTCATCCCTCTACCTCCCCAACTTTACCTTTCACACACGCTCTCTCTCTCTCTCTTTCTCTCGCTCTCTCTTTCCCTCTTTCTCTCATCCAGCTTCGTCCTTCGACCTTCGTGTCAGAGTCGACAGTGAAGTCCATAAGCAATATAATGTTACTTTGGCGTGCACACTTTCGCTTTCTCTCTCCCTCCCTCTCTCTCCCTCAACCATATTATATTTACCCTCTCTCCCTCCCTCACCCGTATATTTACCCTTCAGGAGTGTGCTATAATAATCCAGCGGCTAGCCAGCTCCATGGCATACCTCCATGATAATGGTGAGTAAGCAACCCCCCACCCGTGAGTCCCTACTTGCCTTCCAAGAGTGGACGTCGAGGGTATTATTTCGGAGGGGTACATCTTGGTAACTGGTTAGATCAGGACGTTATCATTCTTCCGTTGGTAGAAAGGGGTAGGGCCTCTAAGACGGTTATCATGGAAAACTTTTGACACTTTTGCCCATTATCTCCCCCTCTCTCTCCTCAGATATTGTTCACAGAGATTTGAAACTCGAAAATATCCTACTTAGTGGACTAGATCCCAATGATAAGTTTAACATTAAGGTAATTAAATATCAATTAACTAATAAGAAAAGCTGGATGTTATCAAACAAGTGGAGGTGGAACGATTCACTTCAATTACATACTGATATTCATATTTTAAAGCATCTTTTTCCACGCCAGGTTACAGATTTCGGGCTATCCTTTATAACGGGTGGAAATTCCACATTTGGGAGCGATAAAATGATGACTACCACCTGCGGAACTCCACTTTACATGGGTAGGTCCTGTCAAAGTACTGAGCAGCATTTCCCGCGAGAACCGCGGTCAGAGCATTGGTCTGCCATGGTTGATCTGATTTTATTGTTTTTGTGGATGCGTACGTATCATATCATCTCCTATGATGATATGATACTTGACATTGACTCTTCTTTTTGTGAGCACACACACACACGAAAATAAATTGATACTTGTCAAAAATGACGTCACAAGCGTGTGTGTGTGTGTGTGTGTGTGTGTGTGTGTGTGTGTGTGTGTGTGTGTGTGTGTGTGTGTGTGTGTGTGTGTGTGTGTGTGTGTGTGTGTGTGTGTGTGTGTGTGTGTGTGTGTGTGTGTGTGTGTGTGTGTGTGTGTGTGTGTGTGTGTGTGTGTGTGTGTGTGTGTGTGTGTGTGTGTGTGTGTGTGTGTGTGTGTGTGTGTGTGTGTGTGTGTGTGTGTGTGTGTGTGTGTGTGTGTGTGTGTGTGTGTGTGTGTGTGTGTGTGTGTGTGTGTGTGTGTGTGTGTGTGTGTGTGTGTGTGTGTGTGTGTGTGTGTGTGTGTGTGTGTGTGTGTGTGTGTGTGTGTGTGTGTGTGTGTGTGTGTGTGTGTGTGTGTGTGTGTGTGTGTGTGTGTGTGTGTGTGTGTGTGTGTGTGTGTGTGTGTGTGTGTGTGTGTGTGTGTGTGTGTGTGTGTGTGTGTGTGTGTGTGTGTGTGTGTGTGTGTGTGTGTGTGTGTGTGTGTGTGTGTGTGTGTGTGTGTGTGTGTGTGTGTGTGTGTGTGTGTGTGTGTGTGTGTGTGTGTGTGTGTGTGTGTGTGTGTGTGTGTGTGTGTGTGTGTGTGTGTGTGTGTGTGTGTGTGTGTGTGTGTGTGTGTGTGTGTGTGTGTGTGTGTGTGTGTGTGTGTGTGTGTGTGTGTGTGTGTGTGTGTGTGTGTGTGTGTGTGTGTGTGTGTGTGTGTGTGTGTGTGTGTGTGTGTGTGTGTGTGTGTGTGTGTGTGTGTGTGTGTGTGTGTGTGTGTGTGTGTGTGTGTGTGTGTGTGTGTGTGTGTGTGTGTGTGTGTGTGTGTGTGTGTGTGTGTGTGTGTGTGTGTGTGTGTGTGTGTGTGTGTGTGTGTGTGTGTGTGTGTGTGTGTGTGTGTGTGTGTGTGTGTGTGTGTGTGTGTGTGTGTGTGTGTGTGTGTGTGTGTGTGTGTGTGTGTGTGTGTGTGTGTGTGTGTGTGTGTGTGTGTGTGTGTGTGTGTGTGTGTGTGTGTGTGTGTGTGTGTGTGTGTGTGTGTGTGTGTGTGTGTGTGTGTGTGTGTGTGTGTGTGTGTGTGTGTGTGTGTGTGTGTGTGTGTGTGTGTGTGTGTGTGTGTGTGTGTGTGTGTGTGTGTGTGTGTGTGTGTGTGTGTGTGTGTGTGTGTGTGTGTGTGTGTGTGTGTGTGTGTGTGTGTGTGTGTGTGTGTGTGTGTGTGTGTGTGTGTGTGTGTGTGTGTGTGTGTGTGTGTGTGTGTGTGTGTGTGTGTGTGTGTGTGTGTGTGTGTGTGTGTGTGTGTGTGTGTGTGTGTGTGTGTGTGTGTGTGTGTGTGTGTGTGTGTGTGTGTGTGTGTGTGTGTGTGTGTGTGTGTGTGTGTGTGTGTGTGTGTGTGTGTGTGTGTGTGTGTGTGTGTGTGTGTGTGTGTGTGTGTGTGTGTGTGTGTGTGTGTGTGTGTGTGTGTGTGTGTGTGTGTGTGTGTGTGTGTGTGTGTGTGTGTGTGTGTGTGTGTGTGTGTGTGTGTGTGTGTGTGTGTGTGTGTGTGTGTGTGTGTGTGTGTGTGTGTGTGTGTGTGTGTGTGTGTGTGTGTGTGTGTGTGTGTGTGTGTGTGTGTGTGTGTGTGTGTGTGTGTGTGTGTGTGTGTGTGTGTGTGTGTGTGTGTGTGTGTGTGTGTGTGTGTGTGTGTGTGTGTGTGTGTGTGTGTGTGTGTGTGTGTGTGTGTGTGTGTGTGTGTGTGTGTGTGTGTGTGTGTGTGTGTGTGTGTGTGTGTGTGTGTGTGTGTGTGTGTGTGTGTGTGTGTGTGTGTGTGTGTGTGTGTGTGTGTGTGTGTGTGTGTGTGTGTGTGTGTGTGTGTGTGTGTGTGTGTGTGTGTGTGTGTGTGTGTGTGTGTGTGTGTGTGTGTGTGTGTGTGTGTGTGTGTGTGTGTGTGTGTGTGTGTGTGTGTGTGTGTGTGTGTGTGTGTGTGTGTGTGTGTGTGTGTGTGTGTGTGTGTGTGTGTGTGTGTGTGTGTGTGTGTGTGTGTGTGTGTGTGTGTGTGTGTGTGTGTGTGTGTGTGTGTGTGTGTGTGTGTGTGTGTGTGTGTGTGTGTGTGTGTGTGTGTGTGTGTGTGTGTGTGTGTGTGTGTGTGTGTGTGTGTGTGTGTGTGTGTGTGTGTGTGTGTGTGTGTGTGGTCTGAAGCACGCGCCGCGCGGTGTGTGTGTGTGTGTGTGTGTGTGTGTGTGTGTCAATGCCACCCTCTTGGCCCCCCATATGTATCCCTGAAAGATGCATGAAAGGTCTTAATATTCCTGACATGCACTCGGAAGACCACAAGCGTATTCCATTTCATTTTGTATTGTGGACTTCCAATTGTGCATGTCAGTACGGGGTCATGTTATCATGAGATTAGAAAAGGTCCCGTACAGTGTATCAATAACATGTTCACATGTAATGAATGTGACACTCATGGGAATTCACATGATATATTGATACATCTGGTAGTCACATGTCATGCTCAGCATGATGCTGTAGCATAATGTTGTAGAAGTTCAAGTAGAACGATTGAAATTCAATTTGAATATCAATATAGATCTTCTGATCTTGTTGTTAACTGCATGTCATCTTTCAAGATCATTCATTCTATTGTATTTGTTTCATAAACTGAAATGTTAACAAGAGAAATTCTCTATTTGGCCGCTGATGACTGATTTATTGACTTCACCCGGACCTTAACCCCTCTCATTTCAGCCATTTCACTGATAAAGTGTATGGTGAAGGTGAACCCCGCAGATAGGATTACAGCAAAGGAGATCAGTGATCACTACTGGGTGACGGTAAGATACATTTTGTAACCCCCACTTCCCTCATTTTATAATCCCACCCCCCGTTGTGTAACCCCCGGCTGGTCCCTACGCTGGGAGACTCACTCAGACTCAGATTCAGTGAGGCAAGGTTCGACCCTTCGGTACCGTATAGAAGGATCAGTCTTAGCAGAATCACGTACAGTGTACGTGATTTTGTTAAAGCCAAAGAACAGCTGGGCTAGCATCACATTGGGATTGAGTTATTTTGAGGTGGTGCCACCACACATATAATATCCCGAATCCCTAGCCTAGTTAGTCCCCACACAGAGATTGTTGTTACTCAACAACACAGAGAGAGGTAGATTCTTCTTGCTCCGCTCTGACAGGATAAACCCGTGTCTTTCAGGGAGCTCCCTGAGAGGGTGGAGAGGGAGGGGAACATTTCACTAACAACTAACAATTCAACTCCGTGTTTCAGGGAGGAGAGGGTGGAGAGGGAGGGGAGGAGGAACATTTGACAGTTATTGAGATGATGAAAATGTTCCACAGAGAAAACAGGACCCCTGAAAATGAAACTAGCGATAGCCCTGATCCTGTGGTCCCCCCTCCTCCAGAAGTTAAAATTGATACCATCCAGGTTTGTACTTTACTGAGTAAAGAGCTCCTCGGTAGAGCTCAGACAGAATTTAGGAGTTGATACATTGCTATGGCAACCTATGATACCAAAATGAAACTCTAACAGAACATTACCCTCTATAGGAACAAGAAGAAAGGAAGGATATTGTTAAAGATGTCACACCGAGGAAAAAGTTCACACCTAATAAGGTAACTAATATAATTTGTAAAATTCAGATAATATCTGAGATATAAATGTATCACTCAACGTCTCAACAAGATTAATTAGATCATGATCTGATAATTTTCTTCTCCATTCATTGATTTTATTTGTGGCAACATAAACATTACGTCTTCCTCTAAAAGTAAAAACATCGATTTCCCATTGAGGCATTGAATGCAGATGATTAAACATCTTATCTAACACGTGTAATGACATCACACGTGTTATAATGACGTCACACGTCTCATGACGTCACACTCACACGTGTGTTTAATCAATATATTTCAGAGATGCCCCCCGACTACTGAAAGTAGGAGAATGTCATGTGATCCTAACATGTTGCGGGCTAAAACGGGGGTATGAATATAGTGCTAAAGCAGCTGTAGCTGTAGTAAGACTCTTAGAGTTAGAGCTTCAGTAGTAATGTGACAAATGTGTGTTTACCTGTCAGGCCAATGCTCTGACCACAGTTCTCGCGCTTTGAAAGAAAATGAGAATAGGGTCAGGCCAATGCTCTGACAGGTGTTTACCACCTTTTGCGGGGCCTTTAGGGACCCCGTTTTGACGCTCAGGTCGGGTCAGCTAACCGCTAGACAGAGATAGAGTGGGAATCCCATGGGAATTTTTAACTTTTCTTTGACTTTCCATCTTTTTGATATGAACACTAATCTTTGCATGAACATCTTGGAAAATAGCCAGCATTTATACGGGTGCCTGCATGTATTCTACCACTACCAGCCTGCATGTATTCTAAAAGCACGCTTATAAAACCCATGGTTTACTGAGCAACTAAATCCTGCAGCTATTCTAAGCCAATTATGCCATGACAGCTACGTACTATCCAGGACAATGTACTAACTATCTCCCCCTCCAGGGAGCCGTTTCACCACGCCGGACTTCCCTACCCCACAACAACAGACTGAACAGCGTGAAAACACCAGTCAAAGCCAGTCCCCTGAAGAAGGGAGACCCTAAAACACCGTCAAAGAAGCAGGCAGCGGTGAAATAGGGGTACGCTCTTGTATATCTGAGAGAGATATATATCGGACAATGTGAGAAAAAGTGTTTTTGTGGTGCAGTTACTAAAGACTGTCTTGTTACCATGGTTACCATGAAATTGAAACTGTGAGTGTGAAAGAAGAAAGATGTGAGAGAGAAGGAAATACGTTTTTCACGTTTTTCAGTGATCTGTAAATAGCACCACGTCTAGACATCTAGACATTACGTCTAGAACGAACTTATTATGATTCTGAGCACGTAATCAAGACTATGAGAGCTTTTTGTGTATTTAAAATGTGTTAGTTTGTGAGTGCGAGAAAAGTAAACCGAGAGAAAAGTTGTCTCTAAAAGTCATGGCTCTGGCTTCATTAGTATTACATTAAGTGAGCTATAATAGAGCTATTCACACTTTGTTGACCACGATAGAAGGAGTGAGAGGGATCGAAAGTCGTTGCAGTAGATTGAGTAAGCTGTCTGGCCGCTGGCGGAACCGAGATCTGTTTAGCCACGCCAGACAGATTGAGTACGTGTCCGGATAGTACATGCAATTTTAGTTGTGTTTGGGACGAGATAGAGATATCTCACGGCCCAAAATAGCACTTTTTAAAGCACCGTGTTATGTCGTTACCATGTAATAAACAGGTAAAATTCGTTAAATCCCTTTAATTTTGCAGAGTTTCCCCACAAACGGATATATCAAAATAATAAAATCATTTTCGTGTTGTTAAATAAATGACAAACAGTACAAAGAATGATATTTTCAAAAAAAGATAATTCTCCACACAAAGTGCAGAAACCAGGTCAACAGCATAGAGAGAGATTGTTACTTTAACTAGGGTGAGAGGGAAACAGCGTGCTGACCTAGTGTAAATTGTGGTATTATACAGCGAATGCAGCAGTGTGGAACTGCATTATTATAGCCCGGTATAGTGCTACATCACGTGATAAATGAAACAGCAGGGTGGGTATAACTCTCACATCATACAGACAGACTCTCACGGCATCATACAGACCTGTCTGGCGGCGCCATACCCCGATTTGACAATACACTCAAATGGGGTCTGTGGCGCCAGACAGATACAGACAAACTCTCACACGATACAAACCGACATTCACCACGTAGTGAAATTCACAAGTAAACTTTCTATATATCTCTCACACAGACACATCTCGCTCACACACACAGACACATCTCGCTCACACACACAGACACATCTCACTCAGTTTTAAACAAGTGTGCTTTGTCCCCCCTGACTCGCTAATTTAGCCTTCATTCTCATCGCATAGTCCACGGCTGGATCACTACTGTTCGGTGTTACTGACCGACCCACAGCGGGGGACATCGTTCTAAGGTCTGGGGATCCGGCTGAGCTACAGTAGGTACCAGGGTCTGGGGATCGGGCTGGACTGAACCCCCTCTCAGGGAGAAGGGGAGGGCTGTATATTGGACGATCTCCCCCAGAGTAGAGAGAGGGGCTATAAACTGAACGGTCTATAGGGCTGTATCTGATATCTTTGGGGCTGTATGGGGTGTAGCCTGTCACGTAGTCGCTTCCCCGGCTCTCTAGTGATCCCTGGAAGAGAATAAACGTTAAATGGGATAGAATTTCAATACATGTCATCCTTTAACATCATGTTGATCATTGATGACCGTTTAGCGAGAAAGATATTAGTGTCTTACCAGTGAGCTATGGTTAGTTGCAGCTGATGCCCTGGACGGGATACCACTGTCTGTTTCCGTCCTCTCCGGTAGGGACTTCTGTCCAACACTATTTGATCGTCCCCTGCTACTGGGCATTTTAAACTTTCGAGATGCATCTAATTGCCGCTCTATCTCCACCATTTTAGTCTGAAAGAGGGGGGCTGTTTAGAAAACATGGCCTGGGCCAGGGTGTCCAGCTAGACCTGAGGGCTGTTCAAGGGGCCAGGGCAGGGGGCATAGCAGGACGGGGGAATCTGTCCTCTCTCTCACTGAGAGTGATGGGGCGGCGCGCAGTAACCGACCAGAGCGCGCCAAGAACACTCAACAACTCCCTTCGCGCCCTCCGTACCTGGGCTCTTTGTGCGGCCTGGAGACGCTCCTTCCTCACCGCCTTGCTAATGCCGCCCTCCTTTGCAAGGCGGACCGCTGCATTGATTATCTTACACTGCGTCTCATGCTCCAGCTCCAATCTTGATATCTGGGAGGAAGCAAGAGATTAGAGAGAGGGCTGGGAAGGAGAGAGAGATTAGAGAGAGGGCTCGGAGTGATGGTTTGATAGAGCTAGCTCTGAGCTCAGGGGGGTGATAAAACAGTTATATGGGGGATTGTAAATAGGGTATGGGGTGTCATTATACGTCACACACTCACACACAATGGTGCTCTCTAACAATCTCTCTCCTTTTAACCTGATCCATGTTTGTAATATTTGGCACAACTCGGGGATTAATTAACGAATCAGGCAAGTCAATTTGATATATATTTTTAGGGCACGTAAATATTAAATTGCGTACCAAAATAACCAGCCAAATTGCGTTCGGGGACAGTTCACAGTGACATTTCAATTGGTTGAGTCAAGAGGAAAGACTGGGACATATATGAAACCCTGGGTTGCAAGTAAAATATAGGAAACAGAGAGGGTGTAAAGGCAGGATGTGCATGTCTAATTATGGGGGTGGGGGTAGTTAGGGGAGTGAGGTACACTTGAGCTCAGTTAATTTCTCTTACTTCCCCTCTAACTGTCACACACTGACTTTCCTCCCCAGTGGCAGTAATTTCAACATTCCCATCCCTGAACAGTGGGTTCTAATCTCCATCTCCCTACCTACTAAATATCGCAATCTCCCCTACCTACCCTATCATATGGTACTGGATCGGATTGTAACGCGTAAGAAGTGGGTATTGACACCCCAGATCCCGGGGCACATTCCAGAGACCCCCTCATAATGCCATCCTCGTGTTGATCTAGCTGAGCGAGGGTACTTTTTAGCTCTTCCTTTTTCTCCAGGAGCATCTTTCGTTGCTCTAACAACGCGGTCCACATTTGTTCAGCAGCTGACCCAGCTTCAGATTTGAGAGCTCCGAAGTTTATACTGTCCTCAGATTTAGCTGTGAGGGAGGGATATGTTGATAGGGTGGGGTGGGGGAGGTACTGTTATTGGGCCCAACAGCAGCCTGTCCCAAGTCGCTGCGACCGGAAACTAGGCGGCAAAAAGTGCATAATATGATAAATGTATTGCAGGGGTTTTTCAACAGTGGGAGGGTACTTACTGTCGGGGTGGTAGTTTCCACGCTCCGGGAATCCAACTGAAAGGGGGAAAGTATTGTTAAAATTGGTAAAAGGAAGAGGGATAGAGATAGAGAGAGGATTTTCTCGGGAAATCAGAGTTATACTGTAACTAGGAATATACTAAATCAAACTAGTTATTAAATTTTTCACTACCAAAACAAGTAATATAATAATCAAATTTTACAACTTGAAAATATTAACACAATATGATCACCCTCGAATATATTCAACCAGCTGTTATACATTTTCTCACACAACCAATTCGTAACACAGTGATCTGTCTATCATACCGCCCGTTACAATGCTATGGCCACCATGTTTACTAATGCACTGTGGGCCGTGGGGCCAATGTTTACTAATTCTTGCAACTCAGCCAAAGTGCATCTTCAACAGACAATCCCCTACAATCCGTGCCACCCCTGACCTTACTACTATCCACCAAATATAAAGCAGAACCATTATAGTACCACCCAGCACCATAGGAAGATGGATCTTTCCAATCCATTATTTGAGGTACACCCGCCTCAAGTAGCTTCATGACCTCACCACCCCCATTAAATTCCATCCACACTCCGGGGATAGAACACTTTTTAGGTATTATCTCGCATCTCGCTAGGGTACTACCAGTTGTCGGGCATACTATTTCATGTACTAGACTTTCCTTCACTAGACCATGCTTTATCAATCCTCCCGCTGATAATACCGCCTTGGGGTTGGTGACATTCCCCACTCTCATTGCAATGTTCTCCAGTTTAACAGATTTACCGAGTTTATAACCTGCCTCTCGGCATATCTTGTCCAGAGTGTTTCTGTCCTTCAAGAGGTCCGGTGTGGCAGCCACAGTGCCAGTCACAGTTATGTTGTTATTCAGTTGTATGTCCATCACAACGATCCCTCCTACTCGCCCATCCTTCATCCAAGGTCTCACCTTACTGTCCCCTCCCCCAGGGTTACTTAGCAACCTGACACTCCTTGGTAACCATTTATCTGGTCGTGCAATGCAGCTCAGTACCAAGGTATCATCATGGCTGCACGTTGTATCATTAATGTTAACTGCACATTCCTCCAGTAACCCTGTTGGACATGATAGTGAGGAGATACTGGTCCACATTAAATAGTTAGTAGGGGCTTTATAGTCTGCTTCGTAATGAGTGCTTATAGAGACAGCACGTGATTCTGGTCCTGACATCTGTTGACATAATTGGTCGCCCAGAGACTGTGTGATCCCTGTTGCACAAACGGTTCTCCTTGAAAAACTGTCGTCCAGCCTTTCTCGGACCAAGTTGTCGAGCTGCAGGTTAACTGTTACTAGTCCTTGTGTAATGTAGCTACCGAGCTGTTTTGGGTGAGGCATGTTCACAGCGGTGATATTGGTGTACTTTGCGGGAAGCTCATTAGTACAATTTACCACTAAGATATCTTGTATGCTGCACTCGGTACTACTATACCAGGTACACGCTGGTGTGTTATAGGACCCACACACAAAACCACCGAGGGTTTCGTTTATGTGTTTAGCAAACCCTTCAATCTTTGATTTGCTATAAAACTTGGAGAGAGTTCCAAACGTTTTAGCAACGGCAAAACCAGACGCTTGACAAACAATGTCCGCTGTCAGTTGTTTCCTTTCTACGGACAGTGATTTCTCAATACATACAGGACTAGATATATCATATCCACAAACCCCAGCCATCCCAAATTGCGATACCTCTGGAGAATTGTAGTAAAAACTTTCTGTAACCACTATCATACGGCCTCCGAATTCTGAGTACTTCTGATCAAATAAGAAGCGATAAAACTCGGAAAAACACATAGCAGGAGTGATGCTCATTGCTTTGTCCTTTGAAATATACTCAATGTCATAGTCGTAACCTCTTTCAATATAACCTGTACTCTGGAGGTATTTCACGACAAATTCGAGTTTCACGGCTGTCTCATTTGCGATAGTAGCTAGGCGCTCAAAGCCTGTGCTACGGATCTTGTAGTTGTTCGAAGGATACCAAGAGTTATCAACTGCCCAATTTCCCTCTTCAGTAACCCACTGATCACTAGAATCTCTGCAATCTAAATCCTCGGGAAAACGGTGTGCTGTCATCAGGAACCGACCGAATCAGGAAATACGGGTCCCTGATTGGCTGATAATAAATAACGAGTTCTGATTGGTTGTTTACTTGTTTCGGTCGGTTCCTGCTGTCATGCTGTCAACGATGCCCCATTTTCGGTGTAGTCGCCAGGAGTGCTCCAACGTTAGTAGATTGGGTGTTGGAGGACGGGATAACTCCATTGGGCACGACATGGAACTCCAAATCCGCTGATGCTGTGGCCGGGAGAAGGAGAAGTAGAAGGGAAACAAATATCATAGTGATGAGAAATAAAGTCTAGTCCGGTAAAGTAATGAATTTAGTGCCACACGTACACTGATGATGATCATAGCAGAAAACCTAAACAACGAAGACTCACGGGAAGGGAATAA
>AVPN01002606.1:0-12755 GCA_000695325.1 Pleurobrachia bachei | reverse complement strand
GGGGGGGAGTGTCCAACCATGCATAATTGCTTCCTAGCTAGAGCTCCTACAGTCTCTCTCTCTTGGAGGTTATATAGCGCTTTGTGTACTGTCGTTTTACCACTGTTATACAGTACAATTTCCTGTAAAGATCATTACCACGATCCTTCGTGTACTATTTTACTTTATCATAGATCCCTAATATAAGTTTTGTTACTTGAACAATTCAAACTTTGACACTTGAAGGAAACATCTGTTTTATGACCATGTACATTTCTCACGTTGCTTGAGCTTTGTTTTTTTCTGCTTGCAAGAATGTTCAGTGTGCATTGTGCAACCGCAAATACGAATTGTGTAATAAGTTGGACCCTAAATCTTTACTTTCGTTTAATCATTTCCTTCGTTTTTAGATTCATGATGAAGGAGTTCACTGTGTCCGGTCATGTCATGAAAACCCTTGATACTGTACTACTAGGGGCTGCAGTAGCCGGTCTATATTTGTGGCTCAGATCACGATCTAAAAACTATGAAGAACAGTCTCGACCCAAGAAACCATTTCCTAACCCAGTCTCCCTACCGGTCAGTGGTTTCGAATTTTCAAACATAACCCAAAAACCCACATCCCTAAAGCTAGTCTGAACACTTCAAATCCATCAAGATCTATGACAACTACATTTGTTGGCAGGTGAATGGTTGTGAGACTCACAGAAAGAGTATATTTGGACCAGACCACCCTGTAGTATCCTGGGATGCCTCTATATCAACCATTCCAGACCTCTACAAGAGAGGACTTGCCCTCAACCCCTGGTGAGATATAGAACTTCACATTTCTAGCATTTATAGAACTGATTTCAATTCAGTGTGGTAATATTGTGCCGACATACTCAATATCAACCACACATTACGGATAACACTTTATACCCCCTATAACAGTGGTGGGGTGTTTGGTTATAGAGAGGGGGATGGTCCCTACCAGTGGATAACATACACAGAGGGAGAGAAGAGGATAGATTCCTTCAGAAATGGATTACTTGCTTTAGGGCTAACAGAAGGTACTACTTCTTAATTTAGACTGAGGTTTGGACTCATTCAGCGAGAAATAACTGTTGAATGTGTTTTTAGAATCTTTCTAACCCAATAACTGTTCCATGTTCAATAACATCGCTTTCCAGGAAGTATGGTAGGGATTCTCGGTAAAAACTCTCCTGAATGGCACATGACAATGCAGGCCCTTGTCAGCGCTAGTGGCATAGCTGTCCCTCTCTATCTCACTCTCGGTAATGACACTCTTAGCTTACAAGGGGTTGATTAGATTGTGAGAGTTCAGATCCCATTAACTCGACATATGTTTCTCTCTGTTACCTCCTCATGAAACTCAGTTCCATATATCCTAACTCAATCTATAATATTCCGCAGGGGAGGCAGCGAAAGAACACATACTGAAAGAGACATCTCCAAAGATTGTGATATGTGACTCTGATATGGTGGGCAAGTTGTTAACTGGATCTCACTCCTCTATAACCACTGTGATCACTATCGGGCCATGTGAGAAATGGGAGGACACCCACAATGACATACAGGTACCATGATAGAAGTGATTTGAGGCAGCCATGCCTCTGAGTTCGATAATGTTTTAGAATGAAACAGGCCATATTACTGACACCACCCCCTCCCTACAGTTTCTATCGTGGGACCGAGTCTGTGATCTGGGAACCACTCCCCTCCCCTTCACAGCACCCACTCCTGACCACACAGCAGTAATCTGCTACACTAGTGGGACTACAGGGGAGCCAAAGGGTGTGGTACTATCGCATGAGAATGTGCTGGCAAGTTTCAAGTGTGGTTGGAGGGGGCTCTGGGAGCACCAGGATATACTGACAAAGGATGATATCATTGTATCTTATCTGCCCCTGGCTCATGTATACGGGTTCATCTCTGAGTGTATCGTGCTGTATGTGGGTGGAGGGATAGGATACTTTAGAGGTAACATTGTCAGGGGGACTGGGAATAAGGATCGGTTTATTCCAAGAGACGCTAGATATTCTGTGCTATTTCAGCCTGATATTATCAGTGATAAAGCCCTCAAAACAACCTCTCTCTTCCTATATCAGGTGATGTAAAGTTACTTCTGGACGACATCTCCAACCTCCGTCCCACCATCCTCCCAGCTGTTCCCAGAGTACTCAACAAGATCTATGACACAGTGAATAACAAGTTACTCAGTTCACCTAGTGTGATGCAGAAACTATTCAACTACGGGGTGGCTAGCAAGGTGTCAGAGGTTGAGGCTGGGGTGGTAAAGAACGATACTGTCTGGGACAAGGTGTTCTTTAGGAAGATACAGGACAAACTGGGGGGAAGGGTGAAGGTGAGTTATTTCACTTTTCGATCAAACAGTGACGCCTTTATTTACTTCAATCAACAGTTCTAAATTTGCTGAACCTTCATCTAACTTAACTGATCACCCCTGCTGTAGGTGGTTATGAGCGGATCAGCCCCGATCCAAGACCACGTGATACAGTGGTTTAGAGCGGTACTAGGAGTGAACATCATTGAGGGATACGGACAGACAGAGTCAACAGCTGCCACCACCATCTACCTGTTTGGAGACACCGTACCAGGTAATTGGACATTTTCCTATCTCTACACACTTCATATTCACAAGATCTTAAGATATTGTAAAGCAATGCATCAACAGCCCTAAAATACCACTTGATTCCCCCAACCAATATCCCACTCAACACAGGACATGTTGGTGTTCCCTCCCCTGAGTTCGAGGTTAAGCTGGTTGATGTTCCAGAGATGGGGTACTACACCCGAGATGGGACGGGGGAGGTTTGTGTGAGGGGTCCAGGGGTCTTTAAAGGTTACTACAAACAACCAGAGAAAACTGCAGAGGTGCTGATAGATGGGTGGCTACATAGCGGGGATATTGGGACTTGGATCGAGGGAGGACGACTCAAACTAATCGATAGGTACATGACGTAATAAGTTATTATAGAATAGTGATAGAGAATATTATGTTGTTAAATCTGTGACATTATTTGATGTGTTAGAGACACCTTTTGTGGTAACTCTACTCCTCTTTATCTACTTAGGAAAAAGAACATTTTCAAGCTGGCACAAGGAGAGTACATTGCTCCAGATAAGATTGAGTTGGTCTACGAGCGATGTCCTGCTGTTTTACAGGTACTCATTTGAGATCGAGGGCAGAACATTTTTTGACCATAACATTCGTTGTACATAACATGTGAACTCAGGCTTCCAGTATCTTAATTTTCCATTTTATAGGTGTTTGTGTATGGAGAGAGTTTAAAGGCAAGTCTGATTGGTCTGGTTGTTGTTAGCGAGGATTTTATAAAGGAGCACCCCTCGTTACCCCAGGATACGAACTCTACAGAACTCACAAACCACATCTTATCAGAACTACACTCAATTGGAGAGGAGGGAAAACTAAACAGACTTGAACAGGTGAGATATCAGTATTTTCATCTGAGGTTTCTCATTAACTTGAATGTCCTGTCTTGACAATCTATTTAACAACTCACTATTTTTTAGGTAAGGAGGATAAAACTCCTTCCGGCTCGAGACAACTTCACCGTGGAAAATGGGATGTGTACTCCAACGTTCAAGAAACGACGGCACAACATCGCAAAACGATACCAAACTGTTTTAAACGAACTGTATCAAGGACTGTCGTGAGATAGTTTTGGTTTTGAGTGGATTCATTCAATATGATTATAATGTTTCAAGGGTGCTCCCAGGGAATGAGGGTTGAACTATTATACTGAACTGGGTGTACTTGTTGAGTAACACACCTTACTCAATAAGTTTGTACAGTCTCCTATTCCTAAAACCCCACAAGACGAACCACACTGATACATTCAATAGCATTTGTATGCTTGTGTTTTTCAAGCGAATTTCTTAAAGCTTTTTTCCAGCAAGGTGACCCTTTTAAATTGTAAGCTGAACTTTTTAGTTTTTTGATAAAATACATAAATTAATTGTCATCCCTTTTTTTGTTCCAAAAGAAAAAGAAACTCTACAAATAAGGATGCTGCTCAAGAGTCAACTACATCAAGCCTCAAAAGAGACAAACATTTTATTGCACGTAAGACGTAAGTGTCAGAGTTTAGATACATGCACACTGAGTGGTGCTTTATTTGTCACAGCACTACTGCTCAATAGAGTGCAAAAAGAGCGAACACATTGAGGTTCAACTCAGTGTTCATCGCGGCATTGCACTTAGAACCTCCTGGTCTTGTATTGGTGACATCACTCTCTGATCAAATGGCGGAGTACTAGTAGTGGCAGGTTGGTCAACAAATGGCGGAGTACTAGCTGGTTGGGGTACTGCCAGTGGTGGTGTAGCAGTACTAGAAGTGGCAGGTTGTTCCACTAGCGTTGTTGACCTGGCAGGGCTTCCGTTCTGCTGTTCTCCCACTGGTGTCCCCGGTAGGTCCCCCTCATTCTTCTTCCCAGCTGCACCTCCCTCTCCATTAGATGCTCTGCTAGATCTCATGCTCATGACAGTTTCAGGTCGGTTGTCCTCTAATCTCTGTCCTAGGGTCTCTCTACCAAAGAAGAAAGTGGCTGTCAGAAGGATGATGGCCATTGCTCCGAATATGTACCACATGAACGCCCACTCTGTATACAACCCCACTACATAGACGTTGATAATGGCCAGGATACCACCCCATGCTGAAAAGGTCATAATGAAACCAAATGCGATGCTCCTGATATAGGTAGGATAGAACTCAGGTGTATAGATGTATATCAGGAGTAGGACAGCGTTGGCAAGGGCTCTCTCAAAGAAGAGTTCTGTAATCAGCACCAACTGCCCGAAACAGAACTCTAGTAATATAACAAAGACAAGGAGGCACGCAGACACGACATTAGCAGCCCGAACACGACCCAGTAACTCGCTGGAAAATGCAAATATTGGAATACTAAGGAACTCTCCACATCCAATGATCAGATCAAACACAAACTCCTCATCAGTTAACAGACAGGAATCTTCTTCTGCAAAATCACCATTACAATAGTTGTACTGTAGGAGCAGAGGGGCTGCGTATATGGCTCCATAATACATAAAATTAGCTGCGAACATAGCGACAATCAGGGCAAAGGTGACCTGCCTGAAGTTGGGTGCGAAGATGTCTGCTAGACGTCCTCGCCTTGTTTCAACATACGACTCCAGTTCGCCAGGACACATCTCTATCTTGTTGAAGTGTGCTATCTTGGTGAGGATTGCCTTAGCTTTCTCAGGATCACCAGATATAATGCAGTATTTAGGGGACTCATCAGCGAAGGGAATAATGAAGAGCATTATAACACAGGGGATAGCAGCCCATAGCACCACAGCTCTCCACCCATAGTCCTCCTCCAACCACCAGGCACCCAGGATAATGTAGATATTACCAAAGGTCCACATGATAAACGTAATGGACACTGCAGTAGCTCTATAAGCCGTGGGACAGAGCTCTGCGACCTGGACGATAATCAAAAAGACGATCATACCGAACCCAAACCCAACAACACAACGGAGTATCAGATACCAAATGTAGGTAGGGGCAAAGGCACTCAGAACTCCAAACACTGCTATGATGACTTGTCCTGCAACTAGAACCGGGAAGCGTCCATAAGTATCAGCTAGGCGTCCACCCACCAGATCCCCAGGTATAGAACACAACATAACCAGACATGGTATCAGCACTTCCTCCCAGACAGTCAGGTTCCAGTAGCAGCCCAGATCACTTAGAATCAGGGAGCTAAGGGTGATCTCAACTGCCTGAGCCATGGAGGAAATACCAAAGAGACCCATCCAGAGCCAGTGGTACTTTCCCATCCCAATATATTCCATACACTCATCCACGTTGTAAAACCCCCTCCGCTTTATCCTCTGCAACTTCCTCGCTCTCGAGTCCTCCTGCTCGTCCACATTCTGAACTATTGTCCTGTAGTTCTGGGATGTGAAATCAGTGAGAGCGGATTCCATCCGGACATCTTCGAGGTCCCCATAACTCATTTCTAACCCGTGCTAGAGGGAGCCGAGGGAGACTTAGGGAGAATCTTACTAGAACTATGAGCTGGTTTTGCTACCGGTGTCCCATGGGGTCGCTAAAAGAATATAATTCGGTTTAGTAAAAAAAAATAGATGAGAATATGCAAACACCAAAGCCAACAAGTAACAGCACATGTATGCACATAAGCGCGGAATTTTGACCAAGATCAAGATTCAAGATCAATGTCTGTGTAAGTTTGCACCAACTGGCTTACACGTATCATTTGCGTTCACAAAAATCCTCTCTCTCTCTAGATCTTCACCTCTTTTCCTTCTCTCGAGCTATGTCTCAATAGCAAAGTGTAGATAACGAGGGATGCATGAGCATGATGAGGTATTATTATATGGCCGTATCATTCCAGCAGAATTAGAAAATTCCATCATCTCAATTCTCAACATACTTCCAATTGATCAGGTACATGATCAGCACACGGTGTCTTGAAAGTTGAACTAATGGACAGACTGAATGGACAGACTAGTATGACCTATATTCTCTTGTCCAGGGGGGGGTTCCAAACGAAAGCTTCCTGCTATAACCGTCTGTACCATACACAGGGTGAGAGAGTTTGTTCCCTTTCTAGGTTTACACCTTTTTGACTTCTTTCCGGTATCAAATACTTCCGTGAGACACTTCAATCTCTTCTTAATTCTTGACTGTAATAATAATGATCTCCTCTAGATCCTATTTTATCCAAGTAAGGGCTTGTAGATACAGATAGGACACCAACATGTGATCTTACTCGTGATGGTCTATAAAAAGTCTCTCTGTACCCTGCTTGTACAACATGTACTGTGTATAGCGGTCTGTGTGTGCTTTCTCTGTTTTATTGTGGTTGTTACGTAGTATGGAGTAAAGGATAATAATATGAATCTTAGATTGATAGTAGCTATCGGGCTACTGGTATCTCTTGCATTCTGTAAGTGTCATACCCGTGTGTTCACTGTGTTCTGTTTGCAAATTGCTGTGGTAATGGCTTACATAGTTCCTACATTTATCATTTCCCAGGCCGTCGGACGCGTGGTAGAACTACCCGACTAGTACCAATCTCCCACAAATGGGTTGACAGTAAGTAAAGGATCACATGTAAACTTACAAGTTAAAACTTCTTTTCTCAACACCACGGCGGTACAGTTCACACCATCACTCTTTTTAGTCTAACAATATCTCCACAACCTCGTTACCCCTAGATACAAGATATTCTGAGTACAGGGGAGTGAAAGTTCCCGAACTGGGTCAAATAGGAAGCGGAGGTAACGACTTGAAGGTGATGCTGAAAAAGTGTAACGCTGAACCATCCTGTCAGGGTGTGACAGAAACTGACAAAAACAAATGGCACATGGTTAGTAAAAATTTGTAGTACAACTTGTACATCGCTATAAATATCAGAGGTTTGTAGGGATAACCAACTATCTAATAACTAATAAGTTATTCAATGAGGCTGTTCATTACGCAACAGTAAACTATTCAACATTAGAAAATGCCCCCTCTTCAGGTAAAACGGTTGGCGTTGGTGTCAGCTCCTAAGACCCACCGTCTCTGGCACAAATCAGGAACTAGGACAGTGACCCAAACAACGGAGACAAAGGTCATTACTGTCAGTCGCTGGACCGATTATGCAGGTGTATTTTCAATTGGATGTAGATCCTTTCCAGTTTCCCAAGTTTTACCAAGAAGCAGCTTTACTGATTTCTAGTTCTACGTTATTATTGTTTCGTAGCTTCAGGATATAATACTTTCAGAGCTCGGTAGGTGGGGTGAAATTAAGGGGTACAGATTCAAACAGGTCTACGGAGACTCTGGGAACCTCAAAGACACGATGAGATCATGCAAGGGCGAGAGACAGTAAGTAACGCCACATTCCAAAGCCAAAACAACTTGAAGACAAAGGACCCTGTGTCATGGTAAAATTAACAAACCCCCCCCCCCTGATAGGTGTAACGGTGTGTCTGCTATTGGCGGAAAGTGGAAGAAAGGAAAAGGAAGAGAGCTGATACAGGGTACTGTCACATGGGTGGTGGGCAGTAGAATGGCTCGATCTGGGGCGTCCAGAGTACAAGGTAGTCAAGATCAAGGTAGCTCTTACTCTATGACATGTGTTGGTGTTTCCCTACTATAGTAGCTACCTACCACTCGTCTGGCCCCGGCCTTAGGCCCTCAGTAAAGATCCCCATTCATCCCCAATGACAAAGGACACCCCATGGCACCCCAATGCAATGACGTATTGTTTTACAGGTCATCATAGAGGGGACGATAACTGGCACAGAGGACACTTTGCTGTCAACTACCCCCGTACATAACATGAGACTGGGATGAAGTGACTATAATAGTCAACATAGGTGGAGAACTGGAATAGTTTCCTGTGTACAAATGTACAGACCATTTTGTGACCTAAATGATAAATGGACTACATAAATGGACTACATAATCATTTCGTGGCATTGTATTGAATTCTTGTTTAATAAAATTGATTAAACCTTTTTAAACCTTTGGTGATCGCTTTAGTAAAACCTTATCCTGACTTGATTCAAAACCCCAAACAAGTGCATTCGAACAGTGAGGGTATATAATGTGTCTAACTTGCATCTTTCAGAATGAGCCCAGGAAGTGATGCCATGTGTTTTACGTGTTTAGCAAAGTTATAAAATATCAAATTTAGTGGTTTGGTAAAGGGTAGTTAGTTATATTTACACTGTACATGAAGTATTAAAATATATGACTCTGGGTGGTATAAATTATCTGATCGGTAAAAAACGTTTTAGCTGCCCAAACTTAGTTCTTACAAACTGGGATCTCATGATTCCCGAGTCCCGACTAAGTTAACATATGATCCCCGCCCCAATTCTGATATATCTACATGGCTAAAGGTACCCCCTCCCTACTAAATATACATCTGGAAGTGGCGTTTTTACACTTCATAGTTGTTACCATTACAGACTCTCCTCTGAGCTCCCTTGTTACTGTTACTGTCTTCCTCCCCTCTGCTATAGTAACTAGCTTCCCTCCCATCCACTTGGAGGACACCTGGTGGGTGAGGGGAGAGGGGGGAGGGTTATAAAGTTGGAGATGAGGTATGGAGAAAGAGGGGAGAATCAGCAGTTTGGCACTCAGTTTTTGTGACTCAGTTTAGAGCAGATCTGAGAATAGGAGCTGTTACTCACAATGCAAGTATCCCCAGTACTGTCCTGTTCCTGCCACTGTTCCCCAACTTCGAATGATGTCTCACAATTCCCACTGTTAGTTATAATCTGAATATAGGTGGGGGAATAATAAGGGAAATGTCCTAAGGATAAAGTTGTTTTCAAGGAGATAGGGTAGAGATGTGTCACTAACCTACCACTAACCTTCAGTCTAAAGTGATTTCCATTTTGTGTGATCTCGTTTATTACAGACATGTCTTTAGGAAACTTGTGTTTCACGTGATCAGCACCTGCAGTAGGATAGTGTGTTATTGGAGTTGAACATAGGGCGAACATAGACCAATAATGGTGGTTAAAAGTCAGTAATGGTAACCTGTTATATGTTACTCTTACCCAGACTTTGTTTCATGTATTCCTCCAATAGTTCTGTCCTCTCTAGATTCCATTTACCAGTGAAGTCAGGTATTTTAGGGGCTTGAGGTTGCTGTGCCTGCTTTCCTTTGTTACCCATTCTGCCGCTATATATAGTGAGGGAGGAAGAAATTATAAAATGTTATAGTGGGTATTAGGGAGTTCAATAGCATAAAAAGTGAGATGAGTCCCTTTATAAATATTCGTACAATTTATTTAAACATTAACATAAGAACAAACATAATAATGTGTAAATAGCCATCTGAAATCAGATATTAAATCTCAAACAAACAGTTCCACACAACGAAACTAAAACCCAAAACAATAAAACGGTTTCTTACAATTCCTCTTTTCCATCCCACCCCTCTTGTTCCCCACACACCCCCTCCCCACTACTCACAGTCCCAGTAAGATGCAAGAACACCAAATTAGCAACATTCCTACCTCCAATACACGACATTTCGATAGCTGAGGCTGCTTGTTCAATAGCATTAAGATGATACAACCCTTTGTCTAGCTCAAAGGGAGGTAGGGGTAGAGATACGTCATAGTGAGGGTACGCATACCAGTCCACCACTTTTACCTCTCTAACCATAGAGAACAGATAGTTCATTTGGTTTTCAGTTAGAGGTTTTTTAGAGAACACCTTGTATATCTTCTCACCATTCTCTCCCACTCCCTTGGTACCAATAGAAGAGAAGAAGGTAGGGGTCTCAGACTCTGTAGTGAGGATATCAGTAGGGTTCTCAGTTCCCTTCACTATCTCCCTGAGCCTGCCCTCTACAAAGGTTGCTACAGTTCTTTGGAAGGGAGGTACGGGTGTTGGGGAGTCCAGAGTTATACCAGCATTATGTAGTGGGGTCGCTATAATCACTGCATCAAAGGAGGAGGGGTCTTCAGAGGTGGTGGTGACTGTGAATTTACCATCCTCTGTTTTAGTGATGGATTGAACCTGTGTGGATGGGAAAAGGAATATTTAGAGGAACTCAAACAGAGTGATAGTGAGTTCAGAGTAAGCTTGATTAGCAAAGTCGATCTCTCATTAGCCTCACCACTACTTACCTTCTCTGTAAGCACAGTAGCCCCAACACTCTCCAATACTTTCTCTGGTAACATATAGTTACCCTCCTGAATCCTCCACAGGTTCCCCACCATTCCCCCAGCGAGGGAGACAAACCCAACAAACCCGTTAACAGTTAGACCTTGGTTGTAGTTGGTGTGTAGTGCTGCAGCAACCAACTGGGGAGGGGGGTAGAGAGGGGTGTGTAGGAGGTCATGTATACTACTGTTGGAGACGGTGGATGTAGACAATTACAAATTAGGGCTAAACGAATCAGTTTGAAGGAGAGAAGGAGTAGAGAGTGAACGCAGCAAGTATGGTAACCTTCATTTCGGTCCTACCTCATCCTGGATGATTTTAGCAACTCCCTTCTTCGTGAGGTGATCCCCAATAGCGGTAGAAGCCAGGGGAAGGAAGGAGGAGTGGGTGGCGTTTAGTAGCTCTCCTACTGTCGAGAATCCGATCTGGTAATTAGGGGGAATTATGATATAGGCAACGAATACTACGGGGTGGGGATAACGAAGTAAGGTGAAAACAAATCGTTTGAACTGAGGTGGGGACTTGCAGCTTCGGGTGTTTAGATTTTAGAACCTGTAATTCTGTTACCTTGTGCGACTGCAGACAGTATATTTTATCTAATCGGTTGATAAGCTTCCTCCCCTCCTCCAACAGGGATCCCAGACCGAAACCATATCTTCGAAGTAACCTGTGATAGTGAGATATTTAGAAAAGCACAATTCATGCTGTGTTTTGCAGGAAAAATAAGTTCTTATCTAGTGATACTTACTTCATTTTATCAGTCATTCCACCGGTTAGGGTAACAACGAACTCTTTTCCATTATAGAATCCCGTTCCTCCATCTTTTGAGTTCAGGTCCTCCTTAGTCAACCCTGTAATGAGAAAAAGAAGGTAAAGAGTTGTTAGAGAGTCTCATGGACATATAACAGTTATCCCTAGAAACAAGGGCAACATTTAGCATCAGTTTAAATCTTCTTACCCACTTTCTCTGTTAGTTTCCGGGCGTATTGGTTGGCTGAATGGATGATAGTGCCACCAGAATCGAAACTCTTTCCACCGATAGTCACCTTTCTCACCCTTCCTCCTATCTCTCCTGGTTCATAGACCTGGAGGAATTAGTATAGATGAAGTTACTGAACCCAACTAAAGATTAAAACGAACAACACCAAACTCAATCAATTATCACCAAACTCACGGTGATTTCAACATCATCTCCTAGTAGTTTCCTGAGGAAGAATGTTGAAGATGCACCACCAACCCCACCTCCCACTATAGCCACTTTGTGGGCAGATAGAGCAGTAGTGGTCAGAGTGGCTAGGAGAAGGAGTAACATGTTTCAGGTTCCTAACGAAAGTATTGGAGTGATTGAGAGATGTTAATAGTGCTTCATGGGTGTGTGATAAAGGCTTCCAGTCAGTGTAGTTAATAATTAATAGTATCAATCATAACAATCTCTATAAAGACATAAATACCAAATTTAAGTACTTAACTAAAATTATAGGAACAAACATAAAGTTAGATCAAAATAAGGTCTGATACAACAGACAAACAGGTAGTTAATTAATTGAGTTAATTAGGTCTCTTTAGCTCGTGCTATGATATCATGATTTGTCAGGATTGAGTTTCCATTCTGCTCGGCAAAGATACTGTTTACCATTCCCTGAGCCACATCTGTCACGTGGATACTCATACCTGATATATGGGGGTTTGTGAGTTAGAGAGGTGGATATATTCTGATAGCTCTGAAAATTATAATAAAAGGGAAGGGTTGATGTCCCGGCGGGCCGCGGGGAGGGGTGACAAAAGGGCACAAGCAGGAACTGAAACACAAAAGGTTGAAACTTCAAACAAACAACACAGCGCAGCGCCCTGCAACATAACACTTACTTCTTCCAGAGTCGAACCAGCCCAGGAGTTTCCGAGAGACAGCTTCACCCCACCTGGATTCCTGACGATCACATAGTAACACAGCGGGCCGGTACACGACTGCCCTCTCAAACTCCATCTCATGGACCTGAAGACGGAGTAGGTGTGAAATTAGGGGGGGGGGCCGGCTGAAGTTTTTGAAGTTTTTGAAGTCGACTT
>AVPN01002602.1:0-12863 GCA_000695325.1 Pleurobrachia bachei | reverse complement strand
CCCTGATGAGATAGAGACTTGAAATTTTGTAGTTGGGTAGATCATGTCGAATTCTACCTCACTACAAAATTTCAAGTCTCTATCTCATCAGGGGTTGGAGCAATGAGCGTGGGAAATTTCAAAAACCCAAGTGAGGGCTATTTTAGCTTGGGTTTTGGTTTAGTAGGACAGCTGCACTGGACGTGTACAAACAAACTCTGGATAAGTTCTAATTCTACTTCTAGTTCTAGATCAACTCAACACTACAATGATAAAGTTCATTGATAAAAGACAATGAGATTGAGACACACTGTCATTGATATGATTATTTATTGATTAAATCCGATACACAATTTCTATATCGAATATTGATCGAATTCAAGGACCATTAGTGCATAAATTCTCTATCTAACACTAAACTTGTCTGGCACCGCCGGCCCCTTATATATGATTCTCAGATCGGGCCAGCACCGTCAAACAAACCTAAACTGAGTATAATCGGATAGATAAACTAAAAATAATAAACGTGGATAATAAGAACAATGACAACAAGATTATCTTCGGTTTGCTTTATTTTAACTTGGCTATATAAATGGTGAAAATACGTATACTGGTAAATATATTCCCATATTTTAGGGCGAACAATCAAAAGTCTTTGGCTAGTAAATACCACACTGGTCTGATGCGAATTACTTTCAACATGTCCAAATCTCAATATATTCGATAATATATATGATCACGGATCATTGTTCAGCTAGATCTATAATTCAAGGAAATCCCACAAATAAAATGAGGTCGTCATGTCGATATGTATCGGCACCAATTATTGGTTACCATGGTTACCATATTCCAGGGATAACATTATATCGAACCATCTGAAAATAAAGTTGAATATTAGTCCTAAAACAGCAGCATTATTATATCAGCAGTTGGATGGAGTGGAACACTATTTTATATCCATACAGGGTGGCAAGAACAAATCAATGTTACTTGCCAGCACTATAAAAGTTAGCATATTAACAAGATGAACGACGATATAATGGACAATGGTACATACTAAATCAAATTGACAGCTATCGTGTACCTGTTGGTATTCTTTCCATGCTCGTGCTCCGTAGAACTCGGGAGATAACTTGTTGTAATTGTAGACTGTGTGAATAGCAATTACCACTTGAACCAATAGGGGCAGGAACAACAGGTTACCTTCAAATCCTGTGAAAAGGGTAACTTTGAAATTACCATTCCTGCAACAGAGTATGGTCTTCCCCCCTCTTTCAGAGATTGTTTCGGGGGGTACGTCACCTTTTATTTTGCCCACTTTTGCCCACATTTACCCACATGGGCAAACCTAAATCTCAAAAAACAGGTATTTTGTGGGCAAAGTTGGGCAAAAAGTAGGCAAAACGTGGGCAAAAATTCAAAAGTATGAAAAAAAGATACCAGACAACCCTATGAAACAAGTTTTCCACCACCAACGTCCTCCTAGAGGTGCCCTTTATCGATTCCAACCGATAATCGATTAGTTAGACTAGCTCGATCACCCTTTTCGCAAGCTCCACGGCAGTTAGAACATAACAACAATTAGTTAGGTCAAAAACGCCAAATTTCGCCTTGACTGAAAAAATAATTGGAAACAAGCTAATTCCTTCGCCGATATTTCCCCAAGGGTCTCCTAGAACACCACTGAGTGTTTTTTTTAAATATTAAATTTTTGCCTAATTTTGCCTAGTGTTTTGCCCAATATTCGCCCACTATTACCCAGCCAAACATGGAGCCTTATTAGCCCTGATCATGCATAATCATCGGTTGTAATCGAAAGTGGGGACACCTGGGAGGGTATTGGTGGTGGAAAACCTTCGTCACAGACTCGTTGGTGGCATATTTTTTATGAATTAAAAGTTTTTGCCTATTTTTGCCCACTTTTGCCTACTTTTGCCCACATTTGCCCATGTGGGCAAATTCAAATTTTAAGTATTTTGTGGGCAGTGGGCAAAAATAAAGGTGACGTACCCCCCATTGTTTCTGAGAACATCTAAATACCTGTGACAAGGACCATTGCAGCGGTAAGAACGAGTGTCCCAGAAATAAAGGGATACCGGACAAACTTCCATAGTCCCGATACAGGGATCTTCTCATCTCCATTCGCTGCAAGGGTTGTCAGACAACCCAACATCCAGTGATTCTCACCTGGAAATGAGTTAGGGTCAGAAATTAAACATCTTTATAAAGGAGCATTATTTGATATTTATAAAGGAGCAATATTTATCTTTATGAAGGAGCAGTATTTATCTTTATGAAGGAGTACTGTACCAGAAACAAGGTAATGTCCCTGAATGGTGGAGGCAGTGTGGAGGAAGAGGCCAGCAAGGAAAGCTCCAATCATTAGATAGGTCATCCAACAGCACGACATGCCCTTAATTTCACCTGGATGAATAAGAAAATAAGTGGAAACTAGTCATTTATTTAAATTAATATTTATAAACAGGAAATAGTTAATAGTGATATTGATATAGTTACTGCTGTGTAACATACCTCCTGGGGCGGAGAGCACGTATCGGAGAGGAAGGAGTGTAAGGGCGGGTTGGGTGACAAAGTTCCACACCATGAACCTCATACTACATCTTCCATCAACCATCTCTGAAATAGGAATACAATAGTTTATAGTAAGTAAGCAAATAGTTATATTTTATAAGATATGTAGACTTCACTCCAACACGTTTTGTAACCCTTTCAGTTTTAGTTCATATTTCCCCATCTAAAAGGTTCAACATATCCAATATCCATGTATGTGTCTGAATCTTAACTTGTCTCTTCTCAAAGCAAACTTTTTCAAATATATAACGAGTCACACTCGGCTCTCCTATCCAGATACAATATCATCTAAGCAGGGTAAACTTTAACAGGATAATCCTCCCTTCTCTCCCTCTATCTTTCTCTCTCGCAAAGCATCTCCCCAATGAATACCATTATCAAAGAGTCATATCAGCCGCTACACTAACCTACCCTAGCTGAGAATAAATCTTTATTTTTTATATATTTCTCAATCGCAATTATTAAATTCGCGAAATCAAAAACGTATACTATTATTATCACGGTTTATTTGTTGATAACCATCATCCAGCTCATAAATAATTATGTATCCTAAATATAGTACATATTCATTTAGACATGGAAAAGCCTTGGATTATTGTTATTACTCTAATTGTTTTGACTGTGTCAGCTATATATACCAACAGGTAACGTATAAGTGCTGCTAGCAAGTAGCAATCAGCAATGGCCACAGAAATTTTTTTTGAATTCCTGGGTCAATTGGGCCCCGGTCAATTTCTTGACCTTGATTAGAAAAATACTTTCTGTTTATACGATACGTCTATAATCTACATTCTACGATGACCAGCTTCCCATAAATTTTTTCTTTATTTTAGAGTGGAGTGACACCAAGGTTATCGAAGAAAATATCAGCGACACCTTTCCCGTGGAACTTCTTACAGGGAAAGAAAAGGTTTCTATTAACTTCTACGCTAACCCCACCAATAGCAGGCGTGAGGTTGCTATTACAAATGCTGAATACTCGATACAGCGCTGTACTGGAGATCAATGGGGCTGGGTATCGTTTCCAGAAACCATCCCAGACACTTCGGAGAGACTTTGGAGGATTACTAAGAGTTCAAACGGGCTTCAGATCCATTGTAATGGGCTGCTATTACTGGACTACAACTTCAAAAGTAGTCCTGTCTACATATTTAAGATACGCTGCATGGAACTTTGGTCAGGAGATTCAGAGGGAAAACTGGAGATCATTCTCTCTCTAGATAAGGGCACAAAGATGATGCGAGGTAAAATTCTTTGAGTGGAAATATTTACAAATTCTATCGATGCACCCGACCCCCCATATCTCGCTATTTACACCCCTGTTTTTTAGTTGTTGCGTGCCCTGAACTCTCCCAGTATGGAATCACCCAGATTCAGCCGATAGGGACGGTGATGAAAGTGAAATGCGGAAAGAGCACGTTGAAACAAAGAACTGGCTTCATCGAATGTACAGAAAATAGGACCTGGTCTCAACCTAAATGTGTTGGTGGGTAAAATAATATATTTGAATTGTGTATGGGGTTAGTTTGGTTTAGTTGGTTAGGTCATTATGTACATGTGGGATCTTGTCCAGCTAGCAATGGGTGTAACTGTTCACTAAAGCAGGGCCAGCTTTTGTGATTCAGTTCGCTCAGTTATCCAGGCAGGGGTCATTCCAAGTGTTTTCTAATTAAATCTTTCTCTTTACCCTTTCAGTAGAACCCTTCCCCATAGCTACCCCATAGTTACCCCATAGTTACCAAAACATCATTCGAAAATCGAAATAACAACCCCCCCACGAACCTGCTGAAGAGAGGGTAGCCTTCTCCAGACAGATCACCTTGGTAGCAGCCAGCAGGAATGTCATGCCTAGCAGTGTTGCTGCCGGACAGGACAGGTCATTAGCCATGAACTTGTTGTATGCTAGGGAGAGAGGGATGGTGTTAGTGGGCTGTCGAGTTGTCACAGAAATTCAACTGCTGAATATAATTTTAACTTGTTGTATTTCTTAAGTTAAGTTCTTAAGTTTAAGTTCATATATTTTATTCTTTGTTGTATTTTATAAATTGGATTGAATATATTATCAAATGCTGGGGTAACAACAAAACGGCAAATGACTAATGAGAGAAAGAGATGGACACAAACACTCACTGGTTATGATGGTGTAGAGCAGGGGACACATGTTGGAGGCCCTGATGACAAAGAACTTAATGTCAAGTCCAGCAATGGAGGGGTTCCTGTCTCCCTGCATTATATTCCGCAGTACTTCAACTGAGAATGAGATGGTGGATTGGAAATTATGGATACTACTAGTATTTATAGGGGGTTCTCATTAGTGGAGGGGTTGGGGAGTGCAACACAAATGGCAAACGCCCCCGGCAAACGAGATCAATTATCAAAAGAGAGAGCACACAGAGATCACACAGAGAGAGAGAGCACACAGAGATCACACAGAGAGAGAGAGCACAGAGAGATCACACATCACCTACCAGGGCTCACAGAGAAGAAATCAGTTTTCCCTGCCACACAAATCACAAACAGGGCATCTAGGGCACATCCAACATTAAAAGTCCACCAGAGCGAATTGCAGGGACAACTAGCAGGGATATACAGGACACCCTGCTTGATCAGAACACCAGTCACACCAGCCAACAGGACAACTACCACACTGCACATCTCTGAAAAGGTGAGGTTTTAGTAAAACACAAGGAAAGTTTCTGTAGCGAATTTGAAAGAGATGGAGATATCTCACGCACGTTATCTGATCACAGATTTCTTTTTACTTTTCCAGTTGGGTCCCATTTAACGTGGGACCCCCCAATTAAGTCAACAGTAATACAGGTAATTACTGATTGCGGTAATTACCACTTTCTCTTCATCAAATCTCGGGGAGCATTAATTGCATGCGTAGCTGTACCAGTCTTAGTTAGTGCATGAGGCAGATAACGGGTTGCCTTGGGTGGCCACCGCATTTACTGCTGTCAGACACAGAATATTACTCACTTGCACACTCGCGATGTTTGTACACCAGTATCATCTGAAGGAGTACAAGACCGGCAATGAAACAAAGAGAGAAAGTGTTGATAAAGTCATCTTGTTCAGGTTTAGTGTATACATGTTGACCAGCCAGATACCAGGTTGACACAATCAGGAGTAGGCCACGGGATGCTGGTGAGAGGGGTTAATTAATTGGATAACTACATAATTATCTCAGCTCAAATGAAGTTTTTTTACTTTTACAATTATAAATTATAAGCACTACATAGTTAGTAGTACATATTATTTTGAGGGATACCTGTAAAAAGTACTAGTTACATATTTGACTCACCACACTGAGTAGCACATTTAGTAGCTCCCTTCAGCAGGGTAGAGAAAGCTGCATATGAAGTGAGTAGCATTCCAAAACCCAAAACAGTGGAGGAATAACAGTGGGTGGGGGCATTGACCAAAGAGAACCGTCTATCTAGGAGGAACCCAACCAGACAACCAACAGCAACTGAAATATTGGGATTGGGTTAGTAGCTGTTATAGAGACAGGGGGTTTGAACCATCAGTAAATTTCATTATCGCTAATCAATTATCAATATCGTATAGGGAAATGGAAAGAAAAGAAAGATGTTTCCACTTTCCCTATCTCCATACCATTGTAAGCACATCCGAGACTAGCGAACCTCCACTGCATGTAAACAGCCAGGATTGATACAGAAGTAAGGAAGGCAAAGGATCCCTGCAATTCCTGGCCATCCCCATTTTGACAGAATTCCTTATCGTAGTGACATCCAGCGAAATATAAGGAGAGAGTACCAAAGAGTGCAATAGGAGCTGAAAAGGGAGATAATTAGTTGTGCAATTGTCAGATGTTGGGTATAAGCAGGGGTGAATTTCTGTATTAACAGTTAGCAGGGTGGCGCAGTGGAAGCGTGCTGGGCCCATAACCCAGAGGTCGGTGGATCGAAACCACTTCCTGCTATAAACTTTTTGACTTTTTACAATAGGTTTTTCAAAATTAATTTAAAATTCTTAGAAATATTTTATGACAATCACCACGCCCTAATTACCGTTAATTAACCCCGGAAACAAGCAAAGGAAGCTGGTAATGTGCGCGCCATTTTCAAATCTAACATCAGCGCGGGGTACTCTTTCCAAAACGTCCTGCGCGTCACGTCCATACCGAACAAAGACAGAATTTGGGCGGTAAACTGTTGGCAGTACTGGGAGGTACTGGGAAAGGGAGAGCGTGAGAGGAACCTCTCCTGTTGCTTTCTCCCTGCAACACACTTCGCACGTAGTGACAGCTTACCGCGGGTTATGTCTCTGTTATGACAGAAAGTTTATAAGTGTACGTGTGTACTGCCTGTGTGTATAGTTGTACACTGTACCAGGAAGAGCTATTATATACACACACCGTGAAGTGTGTATATAGCGGCATATTGTGGGCATTCAAGCAGGAAAAGAGGGAGATTTCATGGCACTTGCACTTTTCATTAGAAAGGAAATGATCACGATATAACTTTTTCTCTCAGATATTATCAAATCACATAGCTATGCAGTGCGTGCAGCAGTGAGAGTGTACGGCTGGAAATGTAATATGATGGTGTAATTAGCACCAATTATTTGTGTGTAACTCACCGTTTAGTCGGTATGAGAGAGTACCGTGTTCAGTTGGAATACCCTTGGCGACCTGAAACAGATGGGGGAATTAGTTGTATAGTAGACTGTATATTTTAGACTGTATTATAGTAGTAACTTCGAGACAAGGAATTATTAGGGCCTACTAAAAGGTATCTTAATTTGTCATCAAAAGGTTGGTACGCGAAACTGATACCAGTGGGCAGTGTGCTGTTCTAAAAGTTTGGAGTAAGAACATTCGCCATATGAGGAGACATGGTAACTGTAGATAATGTTAACTTGTGTAACAGTTAATAACAGACGTCATAACTCATATTATAAACTGAGTAGTGGTAGATGGAGAGAGGGAGAGGGATGGAGAGAGAGGGAGAGAGAGAAAGAGAGAGAGAGAGAGAGAGAGAGAGAGAAAGAAGACCTCCAAGTGTTGTAGAGAGAGGTGCAGAATGTTACACGCGACACACATTACAGTACAGTCTAGCAGACTATCACCACATATTACAATGCTGTGAAGTGTGAGTGGTGCTGCATGCCGATGTATAATACACGTGAGTCTATGTACAATCTTTGTACAATTCTTGTACAAACATCTCCCTTGTACAGGGTTGTATGTCAAACATCACCACAACCAATTAAATGTCGCCAAACCACAACCAATTAATCTGTCGACACAGAAATAAAATCGGATGCTTGTGTGACAAGGACTTACCTCCTACCCCCCCCCCTACCAGACAAGGACCTACCTGCTTGTGAACAGACAAGTACGCTGGGGTTTATAAAGGACTTACCTCCCCAATAGGGACAAGAAAGAGAAGGGCGAGGATAATATCAGATGAAATTCCCTGAACCGTCACAGTCTCGTTGTACATGATACTCAAACTTGGTATCTGGAAATATTGTAGCATTATTGTCAAATCTCATGAGTCATGTTAAAATTTGGTCAATTTTAGCTCTTCACTATCACGATTGTTAAATCAAATGACCTCATGAACTTACCGTAGGTATTTTCAGATCACATTTTCCGTAAGTGCACATTGTGACAGACACATATGCCAAGAGCAGGTAAACACTAACAATCACCAGCTCTTTCACCACTGGACACAACCTCAACACACACCCCTTGACTGACTTGAAACAGCCCAGCACACAGGAGGTGACACAGCACCCATCAGTAGTGGTGGAGGTGACAACATCATCACCACCACCCTCACCCCGGTTCAGACGGGTGTTGTATCGGTGGGGAGAAGGTGATCGGTTGGAGAGTGATTTGCGGCGGGAGGGGGAACGAGATCGGGATCGGGAAGTTGAACGACCGGTTCGGGTTGTCGTCACTTCCTGAAATAATGAAAGTTTTCCAGATTAAACGACAAACGTACTCCTTTATAAAAATAAATACTCATGCTCCTTTATAAAATTAAATGATTGTTCTAAAAAAACATACCGTGGTACTGGTAGTGACAGTCTCCGATTCAACCACTTCAACTGCCATTGGGTTACGTTATTGCTAGAAAATAAGAGGGATTTTAGAGACATTGGTCTTGGGATGGTAGATACAATCAGTAAAACGATATTATTTGTGAGTTTATTAAAAAACAGTTGTAAAAAGAAGAAAAGGGTGTCAGCAAAATTCAAACGGCACACATCTCACACACTCACATCTCACGATAAGTCAGTTTTTTCACTCTAAAAGAATAAATATAGCAATTCAATTATTTTAATTTCAAATAATTCTCACATCACACACACGGCACACGCATTGGAACAAAATCATTTCAATCTTTATCATCATCATCATCAATAACCATTTAATTAGTTTCCAGTTGTTTGTTACAAATGTTTTAGTGTATGAGCGAGAAAGTTCAGGGCAGTAGATTTATCTTTCAGAGTATCGTTGATCAACGACTGGAAATGATTAGCTGCCTGAGATTCACTTTTATGAAGGAGCAGTGTGGAATGGAGGTACTCAATATCCGTACTGGATCTCAACTCGGGCATGCCCGCTTTCAGAAGGAGAGACAGGGTGTTTACTAAAAGATGAGCATGTTTCCGGAGCACAGAGAATGCTCTACAAGCCATTCCTTCAAACTGTTTAAATAGTTCCCCGTCCCGCCCACCCATAACAAATGCGAGGGTAGAAGTGAACACAAAAGGTACCCTCTCCCGCTTGATATTCAGTCCCAGCACCTCAAAATACTTGACATTCCCCAAAAAGTGCCCGAAATCAATATGAAAATAGGCCCCATTCCTCTTTACCATAATGTTACTGCTGTGCCGGTCCCCTATTCCCAGCACGTAAGTAGCAACACAATACCCCGCACAGCTCATGGTAAAGAGCTGTAGTGCTCGGTCCAGATCAACTTTATAGGTGTTCTGCTGGGACAACCACTCCTTCAGTAGATCCGCTCTGAACACCCCCGTAACACCACCGTGTTCCAACATTATATCAGCTAGGGTCATGGCATGGATATACTCGATCATACCACAATTTCTGTCAGTTCTGGTGCACCCATAGGGTGTTAGGTAGAGGTCCAGTGCACTCTGTTGCCACACCCCTTCCATCAGTTTCAACATTTGGAGTGTCACCATATCTTGCGTTATGTCGTCACCCTGCTTGAAGATCACCCGAACGGTAGACTTGCCTAGATTACTAGGATCACCGTTCTCGAAGGCAAGGAGGAGGGGCTTCTTCTTGGAATCAAAGAAGGTGCATTGTCTGGGAATGATGCGTCCTAGGACAAGGTGAGGGTTGTAAACAGGTGAGAACATTTCCGGAAAGTCAGAGGAGGAGAGAGTATCAATTAGGTAGCTCTTTCTCTGAGCATCGTTCTGGTATCGATCACTTTTGAGTTGTTGGGAGACAGTTTTCAGGATGGTACAAGCCTTCACCTGGGAAAGTAGCCTGAAACGCTGTTCATCTCCACAACCCCTGATATAAGCGTCAAGGAGAAGTCCCAGCCGGATCCTGTGTTCCTGCCTGTCGACCTCACTCCTCAGAGCCCAAAACAGGAAATGCCCAAACTCCCGCTTCTCAAGGGCTCTCTTCAGAAGTAGTCTTGCCAGGGCAGAGTCGTGATAAGTCTCATACTTTAGCGCCTCTATCAGTTGTAAAATGTAGGTATTGAGAGTGTAGATATCTAGTTGCTCCAAACACTCCACTGCGTACGTCCTGACGGGTCTACTAGGTGTCCTGCAGCTCAGCAACTCAAGGACAACTTCAATCCTGGGTGGTGTCCACAGAGCCAGCATCCGGACCACTTCAACAACATTCTGCTGATGGCACCAATCCACACTTTGGAATAACTTTGGTAGAGCCTGATCGTATGTCTTTAGGAACCTCCTATATTTCCATACCATGTCCCTCTCTTTGTCCGTTAGTGAGGTTAGTGCATCCACAGTGTACATCAGTGCCTCTAACTTGCTCTGCTCAGAGGGGCTCGGGATGGGACCCTGATCTATTGTCTCAGGTGAGGGAGGGTAGGCGGGGACCATGACAGGATAGACAAACTCATCTAGCTCACATTTGAGGTAGACACAATTTGGAGAGGGGTTCTCGCTAACGACACCGTCTGGAAGGGGCGGTCCATAACCCTCATCTTCCTCCTCATATGACCAGCATTTTAGTGTTAACTTGCCCGTTTTGAGACACGATCTAAAGTCCACTAGGGGGAGGTTGACCCACGCAATTGCAATATCCTCCCCTCCATCGACCGCTGGGTCTGGTGCAAGGGTTGCCTGTTTATCTGACCCCTTCCCACCACCACCACTAGTACTTCCCATCCCTGCCGTGCTACTCTTCTTACCTCCCTTCGGTTTACCCTCTTCAGTCACACTCTTCTTCCGCTGACCCCTGGTAATGGCCTTCACCACAATATGAAACCTAATGTCCTGGGGAACATTCTTGAGAGCGATATCGTATGTCAGCCACTGGTACCAGGAGGGATTACAGGTAAAGGAGACGTGCTTAGTGCACCCAGGGGCGGATAGCGCTGTTTGGCCGTGATACAGGGTGACCTGAACATACAAATCTGAAAGACCCTCCTCGGTGTCGCTCACACCCTCACAACCAAGAATCCGTAACCGCAACTTTTGGTTTATCTCCCACAAACTCAGGGCGGATATGTCAGTGTGGCTTCGTCCTGCTAGGGTTAACTCTGACTGGGGAATGTTGTATTTCTCGGCTGGGTCCAACAAAGCGGTATCCAGAGTGGGGTCCTCCTCAGGAGGCACCTTGGGTTTACCAACAAACCACAGATCTACATGTTCCTTCCGAATGAGACAATCTCGGACATGGACAAAGTCGACAAACTGGGTGTCACTTGAGATGTAGTCTGACATTCCAGCTACCTTGAGTACGTAATCAGACGCTGCCGCTTCCTCGGGTAGACCATATAGAGTTCTCTTTACCGGGTCCTTGGGGAACATTTCATCCCGAACATTGTCTGCACTTTTATCATACAGTTCGTTTAGTTGAGCTTTAGTACTGCCCGTTGGAAAGAAAAACTGCACAAACAGGAGTGGTTCGCGGCACCGTTTGAGAAGGTGAACTGGTAGAGGTTCTGGGTAGATCCGTGGTCCAAAATAGTACTGATACGGATCTCGGACCTTCTCGACCTGCTGACGAACCCTTGCAAAGTTCTTCCTGGCACACTCAACCTCGATACTACTCTCCGATCCGAGCTCTGAGAGGGATATTCCTGTAAGGGCGTTGACCATGTTTATCATATCCTTTTCGTGGCGGGAGAGCACACGATTCCGGGGTCGGAGTTCAAGCCATTTCATGAAGGTTGGGTCTTCCGACCAAAGTCTGTAAATGTCTAAGGAGCTTAGCAGGACTGATTCATCCACTACTTCAAAGATATTTAGATCGTGGTTGTAACAAAAAACATAATCGCTGGGCGTCCCACTCAATTCCAGACTCTGGGACACAAGATACTGCCAAAGAGAAGTTTTCACATCACTCATTTTACTGTGTACCGCTGTTTTCATGAACACGGATTGATCCTGAGGTAGCATGAACTCTACCTCGATCTCCCGACATGGTAGACCATCTACTTTCGAGGGCATCGTCCTCGTGCCTAGGTCGAATATTTCTTTATAAAGGGAATTAACAATTAACAAATTACAAATTTATTTATTTCAATGATTTCCCGCATTAAAATTTTGGTGTAAATGGAAAAGACAGTGTGGCGTGTGGGCGGCCAGGCCAAAAGGACAGAGAAAACTGTTGGCATACGCTGCAGGCCCTTTGCGGGGTCGCGCGCATGAGGGGATTGCAGCGCATTCCAAAGAAAACTGAAAAACGAAAACGAAAACAAGAAAAAAGGGGAAAACAACAACAAAAAATAATTTTAAATTGGTGGCGCGCGCACCTGGAATATAATGCAAAGCAGAGGTTTTTTTCCGCGCGCTACATTGCAGATTGACGTGGTCAACACAAAATATTGTTTGCGCGCGCATGTTTTTATCGCGAAAATTAATTTTTTCCCCGTTTTTCAAAAAGGTTCAAAAATGTTTATAAGTTGAACAGCGCTGTCTTATCCCGCGTTTATCAAGCTTCCAAGTTGCTCTGCGACTTCTTATGATGCTCGAGGCCCTTGATGGCTTGTGTGCTTTTTCAGTAAAGCTTAAAATTGTCTAATTCCCGACATGGCTGTAAGTTGGGTGCAAAGTGCTCAAAACTGCATCCA
>AVPN01002600.1:0-11761 GCA_000695325.1 Pleurobrachia bachei | reverse complement strand
GTACCTCAGCCCTATATCCAGCCGGAGATGATAAATAGCTAAATATTGAGCTTGCTCAATATGTGTGTGTGTGGTTACTGATTAACTCCCGGTGCTCCAACCCCCTCTACTAAAACTTTTTTGTTTATATTTTCCCCGCCTGATGCCTTTTGCAAAAAGGCATAGGGGTTTAGAATTCGACAATTTTGCATACGTGAGGTGTCACGGTCACAAAACCGTCTATAACACGGTCAGTTACGAAGGACAACGATGTTGCTCCTTCATCAAATACTTCAAATGCCACGTTTTCAGGAAAAGTGTGGTGCACAACTAGCTCAATGTTTGACGCAATTTAACGCTACTTAAACGCAAGGATATGTTCTATACCGTTTGAGTGATTCATAAATGAATGGAAATGTCTGCCACACCTTCACATTAGATGGCCATGAAAAAAGTTGGCGGGGAAACATAGCATTATTAAACATGATGCAGTTATTCTTATTTCTTGTTCTCTCTTACTAAACAACACCCGAGATATCTATGTTAGTCTAATATTTGATGACCCATTTGGCATTGATTCTTAAGTTGCAACTAGATAGTCCTGATTTTACAATATATGTAATTCAAATAAGATGAATTATTGAATTTTTTATGAAAGAGTGAGAAAGAAAAGCGACAAAGAGAGATGTGGATTAATATGATGGGATTAGTTTCAAAAATTGTTCCTCCATGATATTTTGTTATTTCCATGTATCTGGTTACCTAGTTGTCTACAAAGAGGGGCATCAATGTTCCACTCTACGTCAGAGTTACATGTCCTCTCAGAGATACCGTCTCGCACGTACGTCTTCTGACATTCAATGGTCACCGTCTGTCCAATATCAGTATCGTTCCAACTTCCTTGAACTGATCCTTCCTCGGTAATCCCGGGGCACGCTGGTGGAAAGAAATGGTTTTGAGATGTAAATCGCGAGACACACTGCAACGGATGGTTATGGTGGTAATCTAGGAGACTTTAGTTACAGTGATTAGTATACATTACCTGTTGGTTTTGCTCTGTAGCTGTCAGATGCGGTTTCATAGATGGAATCAAATGCTATCTTCTCCACTACATCTCCTCCCCACTGTGATGCACACTTAGCACCAACACTGTCACTGAACTGGTAGTTCAGAACCTCCACCCCATTGCACTCTATACTAAGGGCGGTAGCCGTCTTCCAAATTGTCCAAATCTTGTCAGCTTCATCTCCTGGCTGTACTGAGAGGGAGGCCCATGAGGTGTTACATTAGCTGATGATGTATTGGATAGGTGAGTTGAACTGCACCAACACCCCTCCAATGTAACTCAAATCAGCAGTGTATGCGTACACCGCTATCAACTCCCCACTCCCGGCAGTAGAATTGGTTTTGATTTGAAGAGGGGTGCTCTCCAGATCAAATTGGATGTATGTACCAGGTACCACTGGACTCCATGGAACTGAAATGGGAGGAGATTATTTTGGGTACAAACATATAGCATTAGAATTATCTCTTCCGCACATTTCACCATAGTCCTTTATAGCAGGAACCGACCGAATCAGGAAATACTGTTCCATGATTGGCTGATAACCAATCGCGTGACCTAAATAAAGAGTTCTGATTGGTTGTTTACTTGTTTCGGTCGGTTCCTGTCCTTCATTCTCACCTTCTGTTGCAAGAGCCACGAATGGTATCAAAATTGAACATAGAAATATCCGCATTTTTCTCTTTGGATACTCTAGGAAACACAACTTGACATGATAATGATATTCCTATAAGGATGGATATATGTATTGTCACATAATAGTACTAAACAGCTGTAGAAATCATCCAACAACAGTCAAGAAATATTTATTGAGTCCTAAAGCAACTAGAGCAGCTTACAATTGCACGGGTATGTTTACCAGAGCGTGGCGCCGCACATTTTTTCATTTGAGTCGCCTGAAACTGTGTTCAAGCACAATTATGAACAATTAAAATTTTCATCGGGTTGTTAGCACGTTTTACGAAGTGTCGACTGTCGCGAGATTCAGGTTAACTATCTTGCGTTGTGTTACACCTCAATCAAAATATTCCACGTTCGGGAATATCATAAAAGCATCGCTCTTTTGTTGCTCTGTAAGAAATAGTGCCCTCTCCCATTTTGTGTGTTAAAAGAAAGGGAGAAAATTTGGGAATCTAGATCGCTTGGGAATCCAAAAAGAAGAGAGCTTAAATAGCACTAGGTCTAACTAGAATACATGCATAAGTAACATATTGAATGGACAGTGTCTAGGGGGAGACTTAGATCAGCTGAGTCCCATTGCTATGTATTATGATACATAGTAATGAGACTCAGAGCTCGGAAAACGTCCGAGTTGGATACCTCGGTCCTGACGCTCATTCCTCATTTATTCAGGTTAAAGCATTGTACAAGACCGCAGATACAACAACCCAATTACTACCACCAACATCATCATCGACGTCATGCACGGATAACCCGTGTCATCAGCCGGGTCGACGTGACGTAATGGTGACGTCAGGATATATTGATGAGGATACCCTCTTTACATTCCGCTCTCTTTCATCCTACACTCAACTCTTCTTCCAGGTGTGTGTGTTTTACAATCTTTCAGTTTTGGATATTTTCAAATTGTCCAGGTTTGAATATCTTCAAATCTTCCAGGTTTGAATGAGTTCAATTCTTTTCACTAAAAAGGAGATCTAGTATTCTCAAATCTCTCACTCATCAGATCGGAAAGGAAATGTGGGAGAATGACTACGAGGGGGTAGAGAACTGGGAAAACTGGGAGAAAGTGGTGTACCAGTTTGTAAAGACGCTGTTTGAAAAGTGGGAGAGCACAAAAGCGAATCATGACCTTCAGATAATATTCTTTACCCGACTATTTTGTGAGGAGGGGAATTATCCTGAAGAGTACAAACACATGATACAGGTACTTTGTGTAGCTGATACACTTACGCTGGTGGAAAGAAATGGTTTTGAGATGTAAATCGCGAGACACACTGCAACGGATGGTTATGGTGGTAATCTAGGAGACTTTAGTTACAGTGATTAGTATACATTACCTGTTGGTTTTGCTCTGTAGCTGTCAGATGCGGTTTCATAGATGGAATCAAATGCTATCTTCTCCACTACATCTCCTCCCCACTGTGATGCACACTTAGCACCAACACTGTCACTGAACTGGTAGTTCAGAACCTCCACCCCATTGCACTCTATACTAAGGGCGGTAGCCGTCTTCCAAATTGTCCAAATCTTGTCAGCTTCATCTCCTGGCTGTACTGAGAGGGAGGCCCATGAGGTGTTACATTAGCTGATGATGTATTGGATAGGTGAGTTGAACTGCACCAACACCCCTCCAATGTAACTCAAATCAGCAGTGTATGCGTACACCGCTATCAACTCCCCACTCCCGGCAGTAGAATTGGTTTTGATTTGAAGAGGGGTGCTCTCCAGATCAAATTGGATGTATGTACCAGGTACCACTGGACTCCATGGAACTGAAATGGGAGGAGATTATTTTGGGTACAAACATATAGCATTAGAATTATCTCTTCCGCACATTTCACCATAGTCCTTTATAGCAGGAACCGACCGAATCAGGAAATACTGTTCCATGATTGGCTGATAACCAATCGCGTGACCTAAATAAAGAGTTCTGATTGGTTGTTTACTTGTTTCGGTCGGTTCCTGTCCTTCATTCTCACCTTCTGTTGCAAGAGCCACGAATGGTATCAAAATTGAACATAGAAATATCCGCATTTTTCTCTTTGGATACTCTAGGAAACACAACTTGACATGATAATGATATTCCTATAAGGATGGATATATGTATTGTCACATAATAGTACTAAACAGCTGTAGAAATCATCCAACAACAGTCAAGAAATATTTATTGAGTCCTAAAGCAACTAGAGCAGCTTACAATTGCACGGGTATGTTTACCAGAGCGTGGCGCCGCACATTTTTTCATTTGAGTCGCCTGAAACTGTGTTCAAGCACAATTATGAACAATTAAAATTTTCATCGGGTTGTTAGCACGTTTTACGAAGTGTCGACTGTCGCGAGATTCAGGTTAACTATCTTGCGTTGTGTTACACCTCAATCAAAATATTCCACGTTCGGGAATATCATAAAAGCATCGCTCTTTTGTTGCTCTGTAAGAAATAGTGCCCTCTCCCATTTTGTGTGTTAAAAGAAAGGGAGAAAATTTGGGAATCTAGATCGCTTGGGAATCCAAAAAGAAGAGAGCTTAAATAGCACTAGGTCTAACTAGAATACATGCATAAGTAACATATTGAATGGACAGTGTCTAGGGGGAGACTTAGATCAGCTGAGTCCCATTGCTATGTATTATGATACATAGTAATGAGACTCAGAGCTCGGAAAACGTCCGAGTTGGATACCTCGGTCCTGACGCTCATTCCTCATTTATTCAGGTTAAAGCACTGTACAAGACCGCAGATTCCACATCCCAACTACTGCCAGCAACATCATCAGCAACGTCATGCAGCACGGATAACCCGTGTCACCAGCCGGGTCGGCGTGACGTAATGGTGACGTCAGGATATATTGATGAGGATACCCTCTTTACATTCCGCTCTCTTTCATCCTACACTCAACTCTTCTTCCAGGTGTGTGTGTTTTACAATCTTTCAGTTTTGGATATTTTCAAATTGTCCAGGTTTGAATATCTTCAAATCTTCCAGGTTTGAATGAGTTCAATTCTTTTCACTAAAAAGGAGATCTAGTATTCTCAAATCTCTCACTCATCAGATCGGAAAGGAAATGTGGGAGAATGACTACGAGGGGGTAGAGAACTGGGAAAACTGGGAGAAAGTGGTGTACCAGTTTGTAAAGACGCTGTTTGAAAAGTGGGAGAGCACAAAAGCGAATCATGACCTTCAGATAATATTCTTTACCCGACTATTTTGTGAGGAGGGGAATTATCCTGAAGAGTACAAACACATGATACAGGTACTTTGTGTAGCTGATACACTTCGAGGGTTCTATCTAAGATCCTCTACTTGACCCTCTTTCAAATTTCACTTCTCCCCAGTGTGAAATTGAACAAATATAACAAGTACCATGGCCACCATGCCATGGCCAGAATAGAATGGCCAGAATGGCCCTAAAATCAAGCGCTCAACAAATCCCATCTCTCCTCTCAGAAAGATCAGTATGACCGACCCTTCCTGGATATTTACGATGTTGTGTGTGATGGTGGGAATATTACAGACGTTAAACCCATCATTACCATTATGAAGAGACGGTGAGTTGTTCAAACTCTTTTTATTTTGCGTGAGACAGGGTATGAGTTTTTTCCCGCGCCCTGCTCGGGAAACCTATTTTACACGTGTAAAGGAGGGTCAGCACGTTTTATATGGGGTGAGACATGGTCGAGCAAGGCAAACGGTGAGTCGAGGACATTGAACAAATGTACTGAATTACATACGTACTTAACTGGGTGTCAGCCACTATATAAAAAAAAATTAAAAACTCAACTCTTGCCTAAGAAATGATAAAGAATTCGATATACTATTCCCCTCTCACTCTAGATTCAATTTCAACCCTTATTAGGACCTAGTCGACTTGTTCAGTGTGTTATACCTTCAGTCTACTAGTGCGGAGGGAAGCTTCCTGGAGTGTATAAATCTTGCCCTCGATCAGTACAACAACCACTACAATGTAAGAATGACGTCATCACTTGATTTGATATGACGTGATCAATCCTCCTTTCATCTCCGATAATGAATTCTCCTCAACCCTCCTCACTCCTCCCCTTACCCCCTCTTCACCCTCCTTCCTCACTTCCACCATGAACACTTCCTAACCCCCACCAGGATCGAGTCCACTACCGTACCGGCCAGCAGATAGTAGTAGTAACAGCGGGTTCAGGAGTCTTCTACGTGGACAGAGAGCTGGCATCTCTAACCAAACACAGAGTCCAGGATTTAGGTGTTGGGGCTGATGTGATTTGTTTGGGAAGTAAACCCCTTCATGCTACACCACTGTTCGTGTTTAATGTCCAGAGGAAGAAGGAGGAGAGAATGTATGACAAGTTCCAGGTTCGTTTAGAATAAAAAAATTATATCCTCTCATATCATATGATATGTATTTCTCTTTATTGATACAGTCAAACCTTGATTGACCATACCCTCAATTGTGACACTATCACCCCACTATTGTAACTCCATCCCCTACCCAGGTACCCCACTGGATGAACGTCCACTTCTACTCGGTCCACCCGAACACGGGCAAGTTTATCCCCATCTCCGGACTCACCTCCAACCCATCCCCTACCATCATACCCTTCCGCAACGCAGCTGACTATTTCCCAGACAACCTAGAGGAATGTACCCAACGGAAACTAGCTGAACTCTGTGATGCTTATGACAACAATTTGTTCACTGTGGCACCCAGTTATCATCATAACTTTGCGGGCTGTGGTGATGATCATCACCATGGGCCGAGCGAGGAGGCTCCGAACAGTCTCTCGAGTGATATTGAAACAGGGCAGTCCAACTCGATTGGAGGAACCATGGGTTTAGAACACCATGGACCGGGAGGGAGTAGTAGGAGAAGGACTGCACACAACCACCCTCAACCAGAGACTAACCCATTTAGACCTTCAGAACTACCTCGGCCAGCTACCAACAGTAGACGAAGGTGGGCTCATGTGTTCCCCTCTATCGGTGCATGGCATGGTCTATCCATGAGTTTGAGAGTGGAACAAGATACATCCTCAGATAACACAATGGACTGGCAAAGTCTAATCACCCCTGCGTGCTTCCCCTGCACAACTGACTACTACCCCGATCCAAGACAGAGGGACAAATGTCGGGAGACCCCCTACACCCTGATCGGTCTTAACTCCAACAGTCGGGTGGATCTCAACATGATAAAACAGGAGATAGTGATGCAGAGACTCAGTAGGGGCTTCCAGGTGGTCCTCAAGAGACACCAGAAGAAGAGTACTGTGACGGTTAGTCAGGGGTACATGTATCATGAGATCGATCTGACGGACCCCATTCATGGACCTATCCAGGTGAAAATCAGTAAACCGGAGAAGAAGGGACAGATGTCCAAGATACATTACAAGTACTGTTTGAGCCCCTTTTTGGGGGCCCTAAATCACGGGTTAAGGGGCCTGCTCCAGTGCCGTTCAGAGCGGAGAACTCGCGACTGGATGCGAGATGAAAAGTGGAATCTGTTCGATAATTGGATTGTCACCCTTATGGATAAAGATAATTTCGACGATTACCGGCCACAAGATCTTGAAAATGATAGTTACTCCACACTGAGACCATGGCAATCACGGTACATTCTTGTTCCTCGACCTGATGTGTTCTTTCGAAAGAGCGATCATAATGTGGCGAACCCCGACTTTACAGATCGTGAGATTGCTAACTCGTTCTACAATATTCTGTTTGCACTCAACAATCTAAAACACAGCGAGACAAACGTGTGGGAAACAACCAATCGTCTCTCCCTGGGCCTATCACAAACTGAATCCGCCCCCAACTCGCCCCTTCCGGATGATTTCAGTAGGCCTCGAACCGGAACTCTAGTGGAAACGGAGCGATTCTCATTCTCCCATCGGTTCTCAGAAGATGAACAGGTGAAAAGCGACCAAGAGAAGGAGGGTAAGCGGTTCATGAGTTTGTTCAGCAAAACCAAGTCCACTGAATTGATATCGCAGAGCAAGAACGAGCTTGAAGAGTTTAGAGACACGGTGACGATTGAAAACGGGATGCGGTTTGTGAAGACGGGCAAGCAACATGTGACAGGGCAGAACCAGTACCCCGTGTTACCACCCAATACCTTCCTGGGGGCGTGGTTGGTGGAATTTGTGATGAGGTCTAGGGTTGATATGATGGAACATAGCCAAGCAATCAAGTTCTGTCAGACACTTCTTGATCAGAGGATAATTGTGGAACTTGCAGACACTGCACAAGGGGGACAAGCACCATTATTTGTGGATGGGTTTTATTTCTACTACATTCGGAGTGCCAGTAAGAGTGGTAGTGAATCGCCAGTTGCTAATCTGAGAGAACCGTTCGAGGTCGCTACCCCTGACACCCCGGCTAGATTTGCCGATTTTGAACCCATTTTGGGGTGCCCATTGGAGATTGAAAGTGTGGAGAAGGAAATTGAGAGGAACGAGTTTTTCATTGTTAATTTTGATTCCTGTTACAAGGTACAGCACGCCTTTGGAATGACGATCGAGTGGGATCGGGCCACCGCTCAACTCATTGAAGGATCATACTTGTCCCGGTGGAGGAGCAAGGCAGACAAAGCCAAGTTCCAACTCATCCAAGTGCCCCTGAAACCTACGTGAGGTGTCACGGTCACAAAACCGTCTATAACACGGTCAGTTACGAAGGACAACGATGTTGCTCCTTCATCAAATACTTCAAATGCCACGTTTTCAGGAAAAGTGTGGTGCACAACTAGCTCAATGTTTGACGCAATTTAACGCTACTTAAACGCAAGGATATGTTCTATACCGTTTGAGTGATTCATAAATGAATGGAAATGTCTGCCACACCTTCACATTAGATGGCCATGAAAAAAGTTGGCGGGGAAACATAGCATTATTAAACATGATGCAGTTATTCTTATTTCTTGTTCTCTCTTACTAAACAACACCCGAGATATCTATGTTAGTCTAATATTTGATGACCCATTTGGCATTGATTCTTAAGTTGCAACTAGATAGTCCTGATTTTACAATATATGTAATTCAAATAAGATGAATTATTGAATTTTTTATGAAAGAGTGAGAAAGAAAAGCGACAAAGAGAGATGTGGATTAATATGATGGGATTAGTTTCAAAAATTGTTCCTCCATGATATTTTGTTATTTCCATGTATCTGGTTACCTAGTTGTCTACAAAGAGGGGCATCAATGTTCCACTCTACGTCAGAGTTACATGTCCTCTCAGAGATACCGTCTCGCACGTACGTCTTCTGACATTCAATGGTCACCGTCTGTCCAATATCAGTATCGTTCCAACTTCCTTGAACTGATCCTTCCTCGGTAATCCCGGGGCACGCTGGTGGAAAGAAATGGTTTTGAGATGTAAATCGCGAGACACACTGCAACGGATGGTTATGGTGGTAATCTAGGAGACTTTAGTTACAGTGATTAGTATACATTACCTGTTGGTTTTGCTCTGTAGCTGTCAGATGCGGTTTCATAGATGGAATCAAATGCTATCTTCTCCACTACATCTCCTCCCCACTGTGATGCACACTTAGCACCAACACTGTCACTGAACTGGTAGTTCAGAACCTCCACCCCATTGCACTCTATACTAAGGGCGGTAGCCGTCTTCCAAATTGTCCAAATCTTGTCAGCTTCATCTCCTGGCTGTACTGAGAGGGAGGCCCATGAGGTGTTACATTAGCTGATGATGTATTGGATAGGTGAGTTGAACTGCACCAACACCCCTCCAATGTAACTCAAATCAGCAGTGTATGCGTACACCGCTATCAACTCCCCACTCCCGGCAGTAGAATTGGTTTTGATTTGAAGAGGGGTGCTCTCCAGATCAAATTGGATGTATGTACCAGGTACCACTGGACTCCATGGAACTGAAATGGGAGGAGATTATTTTGGGTACAAACATATAGCATTAGAATTATCTCTTCCGCACATTTCACCATAGTCCTTTATAGCAGGAACCGACCGAATCAGGAAATACTGTTCCATGATTGGCTGATAACCAATCGCGTGACCTAAATAAAGAGTTCTGATTGGTTGTTTACTTGTTTCGGTCGGTTCCTGTCCTTCATTCTCACCTTCTGTTGCAAGAGCCACGAATGGTATCAAAATTGAACATAGAAATATCCGCATTTTTCTCTTTGGATACTCTAGGAAACACAACTTGACATGATAATGATATTCCTATAAGGATGGATATATGTATTGTCACATAATAGTACTAAACAGCTGTAGAAATCATCCAACAACAGTCAAGAAATATTTATTGAGTCCTAAAGCAACTAGAGCAGCTTACAATTGCACGGGTATGTTTACCAGAGCGTGGCGCCGCACATTTTTTCATTTGAGTCGCCTGAAACTGTGTTCAAGCACAATTATGAACAATTAAAATTTTCATCGGGTTGTTAGCACGTTTTACGAAGTGTCGACTGTCGCGAGATTCAGGTTAACTATCTTGCGTTGTGTTACACCTCAATCAAAATATTCCACGTTCGGGAATATCATAAAAGCATCGCTCTTTTGTTGCTCTGTAAGAAATAGTGCCCTCTCCCATTTTGTGTGTTAAAAGAAAGGGAGAAAATTTGGGAATCTAGATCGCTTGGGAATCCAAAAAGAAGAGAGCTTAAATAGCACTAGGTCTAACTAGAATACATGCATAAGTAACATATTGAATGGACAGTGTCTAGGGGGAGACTTAGATCAGCTGAGTCCCATTGCTATGTATTATGATACATAGTAATGAGACTCAGAGCTCGGAAAACGTCCGAGTTGGATACCTCGGTCCTGACGCTCATTCCTCATTTATTCAGGTTAAAGCACTGTACAAGACCGCAGATTCCACATCCCAACTACTGCCAGCAACATCATCAGCAACGTCATGCAGCACGGATAACCCGTGTCACCAGCCGGGTCGGCGTGACGTAATGGTGACGTCAGGATATATTGATGAGGATACCCTCTTTACATTCCGCTCTCTTTCATCCTACACTCAACTCTTCTTCCAGGTGTGTGTGTTTTACAATCTTTCAGTTTTGGATATTTTCAAATTGTCCAGGTTTGAATATCTTCAAATCTTCCAGGTTTGAATGAGTTCAATTCTTTTCACTAAAAAGGAGATCTAGTATTCTCAAATCTCTCACTCATCAGATCGGAAAGGAAATGTGGGAGAATGACTACGAGGGGGTAGAGAACTGGGAAAACTGGGAGAAAGTGGTGTACCAGTTTGTAAAGACGCTGTTTGAAAAGTGGGAGAGCACAAAAGCGAATCATGACCTTCAGATAATATTCTTTACCCGACTATTTTGTGAGGAGGGGAATTATCCTGAAGAGTACAAACACATGATACAGGTACTTTGTGTAGCTGATACACTTTGAGGGTTCTATGGATCCTCTACTTGACCCTCTTTCAAATTTCACTTCTCCCCAGTTAAGTGTGAAATTGAACAAATATAACAAGTACCATGGCCACCATGCCATGGCCAGAATAGAATGGCCAGAATGGCCCTAAAATCAAGCGCTCAACAAATCCCATCTCTCCTCTCAGAAAGATCAGTATGACCGACCCTTCCTGGATATTTACGATGTTGTGTGTGATGGTGGGAATATTACAGACGTTAAACCCATCATTACCATCATGAAGAGACGGTGAGTTGTTCAAACTCTTTTTATTTTATATGGGGTTAGGCAGGGTTTATGAAGAGAGGGTGAGTTTCTTGTTGTCGAACCCCGCATGAGAAACCTCTAAACACGTCTAAACACGTCTAAATACGTCTAAACACGTCTAAAGGAGGGTCAGAACATAGCAATCTTATATGGGGTGGAACAGGGTCGAGCAAGGCAAAGGGTGAGTTGAGAACATTGAACAACCGTACTGACATGCATAAGTCTCTACGTTTCTAATGGGGGTCAGATATCAAAAACTCAACAATTGCTTAAGAAATAATGAATAATTCAACATACTATTCCCCTCACGTTAGATTCAACAAGTTGGGAATAATCCTGGATCAGCTGAACAAGTCACACAATATGGAAGT
>AVPN01002598.1:2113-12796 GCA_000695325.1 Pleurobrachia bachei | reverse complement strand
GATTCCTGTAACCACCAACACCGCCAGCCTGTACGGGTAAAATGGTACGGAGGATGGCCAGTGTAGAGCTATTGTAAACACAGCAACCAGGGCAGCGTATGCTACCACACAACCAGTTACTATCCCAACCTGGCCCTTCACATATTCCTTCTTATCTCCCTCATTAACTGATTCGAGTGTTCGGTAGGAGGTATGACCACCACTGTTCAGCCCTGATTGTTCCCCACCTCCCTCTGCAGTTGTCTGAATGATCTCCCCCTCTTCACCCTCGTCACCAGAAGGCGGGGTATAACTGACAACAATGAGAACTAGACACACCGATGTGATGGTAAGGAGGGTACCCCCACTGACTAGATGGATAAGGATGTCGTAGGAGAGAGACAGGGTGATTAGGATGGCGATGAGGGTTGAGACAATGGTGCCGATGATAGGGATCTTGTTGCACTGTGCCACAGTAGAGAAAAACCTGAAAAAATTAGTCATAATAAATAAGCAGTAAAGTAAGACACCAATTTGCCGGGCAGACCCCTTTCCTCCGAGCATCCCGGTAAATCAGGGTCCGACTCTACCCCCAAAACAGATTCGTTTCGTTTTCTACATGGTTAGATATTAGTAATCCTAAATCCTTGCTTACTTGAATATGAGGCCGTCCTCAGCGATCACAAAGAGAATTCGAGCCACCGTGGTCAGAGTACAAAGAGTGACAGAGAATGTAACAAGAAGGATGGCTGCGATTATGATATACATTGGAATAATGAGGTCTCTCTCCCGGAGTGCGTTTGGCAGTCCAGTACTTTTTGATATCGTGTACCTAAAATGAAGATATATATGGTCAGGATTTTAATTACAAAAAGGTTGACTGCCGACTGTTCTTTTAAAACCTAAATTATGGAACTATATAATGTTAGGATGTAAACTAATAAAAGTTCTTACCAAGGTGCCAGATATGAAATACAGAAGGCAACTGTAATATAGATGAACCCAACAATAAAATAACTCAGAAACACTGCTCTCGGGATATCCCTTTGCGGATTAACAGCCTCCGATGACAAACACACTGTCGTCTCGAAACCCGAGTAGGACACCACCACAATGGCTGCACCCATTGCGATCCCCTCCCATCCGTACGGGAATATCCCACCCTGTCCTGTTTCCGGGTTGGTGCTGTGTGCGAAGTTGTCCCAGCTTCCGTATATCGCGGATATAACGCAGAACATGGTGAGGGCGCCCACGGCGAAAAACAAGGCGAATGTGTTGAATATAATCACCTGAAGATGATTTGGATACATGTTTGGAATCAATAACAGAAGTCAATAACTGCATTTTGGTAATCAGGAACCGACCGGACCAATCAGAGCTCGTTAATTAGGTCACGTGACTGGTTATCAGCCAATCATGGACCAGTATATCCTGATTCGGTCGGTTTTGTTAGTAATGTGTACCTCTTTTGACACCTATACAGTTGATGATGCAGCAAATAATGAGGAGAAGAATTGCCATCGGGTTAATATTTTTGGCCATGTAATCAGGTAGGTAGTCTTCCGTATAAGATATGGTAGTATTTCGAATCCACCCGTTCAGGAGAAATCTGGAAATTTTATACATGTTTGTACAAAGTTGAAATTACGTCTGGTGTAAAAAATTCCCGCCCCTCGCCATTAGACTAGTATGGCTACAGATATATCGTAGAGCCCTAACATTTGACACAGTTACTCTATGGGACAAATAAGTATAAATATGTCCCCAGACGTGTGTTGACTTACCTGTCGAAATTGTTTCCAAAACCGACGGAGAGGAATCCCAGGCCGAAGAGCACCTCAAACACAAAGAATGTTGATATCAATATTGCCACTAGTTCTCCAAATGTCGAATAAACGTACCTTTTTGAAAGTAAAATTATTAAACCTAATTATTAGAGTTGGAACAACAAAAAGTAGTTGATAAAAGTATATTATGGTTGCGCTCACGTGTAAGCGTTTCCAATTCCCTTGTATCTTGCCCCCATGTCCATATAACTTAGGACTGTAAAGATTATGATGGCTCCAGAGATGATGTAGGAGAAAACGAGTCCTGGCCCTGCGATCATTGCAATAACACTGGGCGTTAGGATGAATATACCTGAAGAGACAGACTGGGCGTTAGGATAAATATACCTGAAGAGACAGACTTGAATTTACATTGGTGGCACAGGCTTCGTTTTACTGAGCTAGCTGTAAGCTTACGTAAGGGTGACCGTGTCACCAAGACTTAACATACCAAGTATGTAACACGAACAAAATAATAAGCCTTCGTACCTGCTCCTAACATGTGTGATAGGCCCTGGACAGTAAGATCGAACAGATTGAGGCATCGCTTGAGATCTTGTTCCTTGTTCTCTGGGTTGTTTGTCTGTGTGACTCGTTCCACAAACCCCGGTGGTTCACAGTTGTACCGCTCCAACATTTTGTTACCTTAGAATACACCAGTGTCCAGTGTCCACTACAACAGTCATATTACATACTAAGATCGTATGTTGCTTTGTCAAAATATCATGGTTTTACAGTATGTATTTGTCAATTAGCAATAAAGTTAGCTCAAATTATTAATTAAAATATTTCAACCGAAAAAAGAAAGGGATAAAGTGCGAGTAAAGTAATAAAACGAACGCGTTGTCAATGTCATTCGTAAAAGTTCTCTGCCCAACACCGGTCACCAGGGCGGTTCTTAATCTTCAGTTGTGAGTCCAGGGTATGCGGGGCTATGGAGTGTCCAGTGAGAGTATTCCATTGTTGACAGCACTGGACCGACGATTTCGGTTGCCGCCCCTAAATCTTATTTCAAAGCATATTATTTTTTCAACTGTACACTCCAAAATCGTGCGTGTGTATGTGAAAGTTATCTTTTTGACGTAAACACAACACGGTACAAACTACAATGTGATTGGTGCACAAAACAATTTTACACACGAACAATTGATAACTCTAAACAGTCTGAGCTGCTGCTCTGAAAACAGTGCTTGTCTTGATTTGAACAAAACTATTTACAAGGAATGCTAACTCTGTCCTTCAGCCTCAGCTACTTCTCCCTCAGCTGTAAGAGTACTATGAAAGTAGCCGTAACCAAAGTAAAATATTGTTCCCCCTATAAAATATGCAAAGATGATAGAGTGAGCTGCGACATCAAGGAAAGAGAACAGAATAATGTTTAGGAGGGTACCAAGGGCTGGGAACCACGGGATACACGGGCACACAAAACTCTGATTCCGCCTGGTGTACTGTACGTGCACTTGAGATATGTAGATAAGCATGCTCAGCATCGTGATTCCTGTAACCACCAACACCGCCAGCCTGTACGGGTAAAATGGTACGGTGGAGGGCCAATGTAGAGCTATTGTAAACACAGCGACCAGGACCGCGTATGCCACCACGCAACCAGTTACTATCCCAACCTGACCCTTCACATATTCCTTCTTTTCTCCCTCATTAACTGATTCGAGTGTTCGGTAGGAGGTATGACCACCACTGTTCAGCCCTGATTGTTCCCCTCCTCCACCCTCCGTTGTCTGAATCTCCACCTCTTCCTCTTCCTCATTCTCGTCACCAGAAGGTGGGGTATAACTGACAACAATGAGAACTAGACACACGGATGTGATGGTCAGGAGAGTACCGCCACTGACAAGATGGATGAGAATATCGTAGGAGAGACTCAGGGTGATAAGGATGGCGATGAGGGTTGATACAATGGTACCGATGATGGGGATCTTGTTACACTGTGCCACAGTAGAGAAAAACCTGAAAAGCAAGAAGTAATATTACAAAACAAATATAGTCAGTTCCCCCAAATTAGATTGTTTTCATTTTCTACATGGTTGGTAATTCTTGCTTACTTGAATATTAGGCCGTCTTCAGCGATCACAAACAGAATTCGAGCCACCGTTGTCAGAGTGCAAAGGGTGACAGAAAAAGTTACTAGAAGAATGGCTGCGATTATGATATACATTGGAATAATGAGGTCTCTCTCCCGGAGTGCGTTGGGTAGTCCTGTACTTTTTGATATCGTGTACCTAAAATTAAGATATGGTCAGAATTTAATTAACAAAAAGGTTGAATACCGACTGTTCTCTAAAATAAAATGGATCAAAAGTTCTTACACATTCGGTTTGAACCGGCTAGTTTTAAATTGTTGGGTTGTAAACTATTAAAATTTATTACACTTACCAAGGTGCGAGATATGAAATACAGAAGGCAACTGTTATATAGATGAATCCCACGATAAAATAACTCAGAAACACTGCTCTCGGGATATCCCTCTGCGCATTCACAGCCTCCGATGACAAACACACTGTCGTCTCGAATCCCGAGTATGATACCACCACTATGGCTGCACCCATTGCAATTCCCTCCCAACCGTACGGGAAAATGCCGCCTTGGCCAGTTTCTGGGTTGGTGCTGTGTGCGAAGTGGTCCCAGCTTCCGTATATCGCGGATATAACGCAGAACATGGTGAGGGCACCCACGGCGAAAAACAAGGCGAATGTGTTGAATATAACCACCTGAAGATGATTTGGATACAAGTTTGGAATCAATACCACTAAGTCAATAACACCCTTTTAGTAATCAGGAACCGACCGGACCAAGTTAACAACCAATCAGAGCTCGTTATTTAGGTCACGTGACTGGTTATCAGCCAATCATGGACCAGTTTATCCTGATTCGGTCGGTTCTGTTAGTAATATGTATACCTGTATACAGTTGATGATGCAGCAAATAATGAGGAGAAGAATTGCCATCGGGTTGATATTTTTGACCATGTAATCAGGCAGGTAGTCCTCCGTGTAAGATATGGTAGTATTTCGCATCCACCCGTTCAGGAGAAATCTGGAAATTTTATACATGTTTGTACAAAGTTGAAATTACGTCTGGTATAAAAAAGTCCCGCCCCTTGCCTTTAGACGAGTATGGCTACAGATATATCGTAGAGCCCTAACATTTGACACAGTTATACTCTATGGGACAATTAAATATAAATATGTCCCCAGACGTGTGTTGACTTACCTGTCGAAATTGTTTCCAAAACCGACGGAGAGGAATCCCAGGCCGAAGAGCACCTCAAACACAAAGAATGTTGATATCAATATTGCCACTAGTTCTCCAAATGTCGAATAAACGTACCTTTTTGAAAGTAAAATTATTAAACCTAATTATTAGAGATGAAACAACAAAAAGCTGTTGTTAATAAAAGTATATACTATGGTCGCTCACGTGTAAGCGTTTCCAATTCCCTTATATCTCGCCCCCATGTCCATATAACTTAGGACTGTAAAGATTATGATGGCTCCAGAGATGATATAGGAGAAAACAAGTCCTGGCCCTGCGATCATTGCGATCACGCTGGGAGTTAGGATGAATATACCTGAAGGGACAGACTGGGAGTTAGGATGAATATACCTGAAGAGACAGACTAGAATTTACATTGGTGGCACAGGCTTCGTTTTACTGAGCTAGCTGTTAGCTTACGTAAGGGTGACCGTGTCACCAAGACTTTACATACCAATTACCAAGTAACACGAACAAAATAGTAAGCCTTCGTACCTGCTCCTAGCATGTGTGATAGGCCCTGGACAGTTAGATCGAATAGATTGAGGCATCGCTTGAGATCTTGTTCCTTGTTCTCTGGGTTGTTTGTCTGTGTGACTCGTTCCACAAACCCCGGTGGTTCACAGTTGTACCGCTCCAACATTTTGTTACCTTAGAATACACCAGTGTCCAGTGTCCACTACAACAGTCATATTACATACTAAGATCGTATGTTGCTTTGTCAAAATATCATGGTTTTACAGTATGTATTTGTCAATTAGCAATAAAGTTAGCTCAAATTATTAATTAAAATATTTCAACCGAAAAAAGAAAGGGATAAAGTGCGAGTAAAGTAATAAAACGAACGCGTTGTCAATGTCATTCGTAAAAGTTCTCTGCCCAGTAAAATGTCTCTGCCCCGACTCTATGAGGGGCGTATAACTTTGGATTTAAAAGTCTATACAACTCGGTATATCGAATATCAGCGATGTCCGATCTATATTATAGTGTATATTATAGCAACAGCTGTGCATAGGAAAGTGTGTAAAACTAGAACACATTGTAGCATTTACTAGAGTGTGTGAAACTAGAACACATTGGAGGACTAACTAGAATGTGTAAAACTAGAACAGACTATATAGAGTCACACACATCATTGTGGTCCCTCGTGCTCGCTTACTAAATATTTTAGACAATGGACCACAGCTGATGTAACAAACTACACGCATACTACACAACAAAAGATCCTCAATGCTCAACATAGAAACGAGAAGCATGGGATGTCTTACTATTTATATTATATTCAACATATTCAAGTATTGTTATAATTTATCCTCCTTTACATTTGTGAAGTGCACAAAAAAAGGTTCGAGCAAGGTATTCAAATTATAATACAGGATAATAATACACCACCACTATGTAGTGCCACTTTGTCTACTAAAAAGTCTCCACATAAAGTACATCGCGTTATGTAGAAACCTCGATTTACCGCGTCATCGATTTATTGAGGTCTGGTAAATCGATGTTTAACTCCATTATATTTCGTCAGATAGCTATTGACAACCTTCTTCCACTAGGTTTAGCATATGACGTCATGGTTCGCTGCGAGGAGTGTGGGACGTGTGATGACTTTGAGTACGGTGACGGTACAGGTTATTGTAGAGTTTGTGGGACACAGTCACAGGATATTCGGGAGGAGGTCGTGGATGCGGATGAGACACAACAATTCATGAACACAACTCGACGTATCAGGGTCCTGGACACGACTAAAATGGCTGCCCCCGAACGAATTTGGACTAACGCCGAGGCGTTACTGATAGTCTTGAATGTTCAGGTGGACGCTCTAGTTGCGGTTGGGTGTCCGACCGAACTTCACAGGGTGGCTGGTGAGCTATGGTTTGAGTTTTTAGCAAAACTAGGACTGGTTGTCGTTCCCGGGACTATTCCTGTGATGCTAAATAAACCATACAAAATCAGCATCTTCGATAACTTTCTGATTCTTTACCTCAGTCTAGTCAACCTCAACTACCCGATAACTCTTTCACACATCGTTCGTTGGATCACCACGGGTGTCCTCTGTTACTTCAACGCAACTTCACTCCTCCCATCCTATTTTAAACCACCCTCCTTATTACGTGAGACGTTCACTGTTGCTAAGATTCCCACTACTGCTGCTCTGGCGAAGAGGCTGACAATCATTGTCGATGTGTTTGAGAGGGAGGGAATGTTTGATATCTCAAGGTGTGTCCCGGGTATTGCAAAGGACTTGTGTGAACACTATGTGGTGCCTTATCACGATGTCCAGCTAGTCATGTTGGGATTATTTCGACGGTTTTATAACAGATCAAATCAGGCCGTTGCTGAACCCGGATCTTATTATAGCATCATGCTTTCTCAATGCTCTGAGGACGTTCTTTCAGTTTGAGAACGATTTGTTTGATAAAGTGAATTGGGAGACTTGGTTTCCATCATTTGAGAAACGCTTTTCCGTTGAATCAGTTCGATCTCGAGTTTCTTCAGATTTCCTTAAGCAACATTCCTATCCGACTGAGCAGCACCTTCTTAACTCCACCCTATCCGAGTTCCTAGAGATGGCTAAAACTGCCGTTACGACTAAAAAGATGTCACAAAAACTGAAAGTGAGTAACGAGGAACTGAACATTCAGTTATCCAGACTTCTTCTCGACGACAAATCCGCCCTTGCATCACATTCTGTATCTGACTCTATTGATAGAAAAGTGAAACGTATCTCAGGTAGTCGAGTGATTGCTATCTATCCTTCAGACAATATCACTGATAATTTTTTACCCCCTTATCTTGATATGCTGCTGACTGATGTCGCGGCACATCTTATAATTGATAAAGCTACCCTTTTTAGAGAAACTCAGAGGACTGCTGGAGCTATGAGAGAGAACAAAACTGTAATTTAAATTGTTTTTAACTGTTTTTAACTGACTTTTTAACCCGGGAAGTGTCTTGGTTTTACTACTCAACCTTATTCATCTTTGCGTACTAAAAGAGAGAAGGCAGGGGGTTATGAAGATCCGATTTACAGAAAGAAGAGATGAGTGTCAAGTTGATTATGCATGCAAAATGTAATTAGCACGGCATCTCGCTCAATATACATTATACCAGAATGTTCTGGAACAGCTGTGAGATCTCTTACATTCTTGAGAAACTTTGCATCATGTAGCAATGTACAGAATGAAGGCCCTCTGTTGTAATATCCTACATACAGTGTCATCCCTCTCTCTCTTCTCTCCCTTTCTCTCTCTTCTCTCCCTTTCTGTTCTCTCCCCTCATTATTCCACCATATATTTTCTTTCCTCTGTACACTCTGCACATATAATTTGCTGCTGTCATTTGTGAGTAATGTACGCATACACACGCTCTTTTAGCCTTGCCATTGTTTTTTAAACTCAGTGAGAGTTCTACCGAGTTCTGTTCCCGGAAGTCCGCTCCTCAAATTACCCAGCCTTAAATGCCTTTTCTATGTCCCTGCCCTCCTAAGTTATGTTTTTTCAACTATTCTACATCTCCCATTAACACATTGTGTCCCTCCCAATATATTTAACCACTCTGCACTTCTCCCATATTAGCACATTCTGTTCCTCCCAATATATCTAACCGATCTAACCACTCTGCACTTCTCCCATAGTAGCAACATGTCCATCCAATCAGTCCATGCCCGTAGGATCTTCGACAGTCGAGGAAACCCCACTGTTGAAGTTGACATCACGACTGAGAAGGGACTCTTCCGTGGTGCCGTACCATCCGGCGCCTCCACTGGCATCTACGAGGCATTAGAACTCCGAGATGGCGACAAGGCAAACTACATGGGCAAGGATGTTAGCAAGGCTGTTGCAAATGTGAACACCATTCTCGGACCGGCGCTCATTAAGAAGGGTTTCAGTGTCACGGAACAAGCTGCTATTGATAATTTCATGATCGATATGGATGGCACTGAGTTGAAGAGTAAATTGGGTGCCAATGCCATTCTGGGGATCTCCCTGGCCGTTTGTAAGGCAGGTGCTGCTGAAAATGGTATCCCACTTTACCGGCATATTGCGAAACTAGCTGGTAATGACAAGGTTGTGCTGCCAGTTCCTGCTTTCAATGTCATAAATGGTGGTTCCCACGCGGGCAACAAGCTAGCTATGCAGGAGTTTATGATCCTTCCAACGGGTGCTAGTTCCTTCACCGAGGCCATGAAGATAGGGAGTGAGGTGTACCACAACCTAAAAGCGGTCATCAAATCCAAATATGGAATGGATGCGACAAATGTCGGGGATGAGGGAGGTTTCGCGCCCAACATCCAGGATAATAGAGAGGGGTTGGAGCTGGTTATGGAGGCTATTAGACGAGCAGGTCACGAGGGTAAGGTGATTATTGGCATGGATGTAGCGGCTTCTGAATTCCATAAGGACCTCAAATATGATTTGGATTTTAAGAACAAAGATTCGAAAGAAGAGGATTACCTTTCATCCGATGCCCTGGGTGATGTTTACCTTGATTTCATCAAATCCTACCCTGTTCTCTCTATTGAGGATCCATTTGATCAGGATCACTGGGACGCCTGGAGCAAACTGACCTCCCAGACACCCATCCAAATCGTAGGTGATGACCTTCTGGTGACCAACCCAAAGAGAATCAAAGATGCGATTGAGAAGAAATCCTGCAACGCACTCCTACTCAAGGTCAACCAAATTGGGTCTGTGACGGAGTCCATTGAGGCATGTAAGATGGCACAAGCAGCCGGATGGGGTGTCATGGTATCCCACAGATCGGGTGAGACTGAAGACACCTTCATCGGGGATCTAGTCGTGGGACTGTGCACCGGGCAGATCAAGACAGGAGCCCCGTGCAGGAGTGAGCGGTTGGCAAAGTACAACCAGATCCTTAGGATTGAGGAGGAGTTGGGTGATGATGCTGTTTTTGCGGGTGTTAACTTCCGGAAACCACTGTAAACTGTGACGTCATTGTGTGACGTCATATACAAGGGGACTTTTAAGGTGCTCATTATTGTTTGTGAAGGCCCTGTCCCTCTTTTACAAAATATGTTTTATTGCACGGAACATGATACGTTGTTTTTTTGAAATATAGTTAGTCTCCACATGTGTACCACTTGATTATAATAATTTATTGTCCATTTTTGAAAGAAACAAATGTTGTATAAATGACTCCTAAATCGGTTGGACAGCCGGCCAAGTTACCAAAACAGCCCCCGTTACCATCGTTACCAAACAGCCCCCGTTACCATCGTTACCAAACAGCCCCCGTTACCATCGTTACCAAACAGCCCCCGTTACCATCGTTACCAAACAGCCCCCGTTACCATCGTTACCAAACAGCCCCCGTTACCATCGTTACCAAACAGCCCCCGTTACCATCGTTACCAAACAGCCCCCGTTACCATCGTTACCAAACAGCCCCCGTTACCATCGTTACCAAACAGCCCCCGTTACCATCGTTACCAAACAGCCCCCGTTACCATCGTTACCAAACAGCCCCCGTTATCATCGTTACCAAACAGTCCCCGTTACCATCGTTACCAAACAGCCTCAGTTACCATCGTTACCAAACAGCCTCCGTTACCAAACAGCCCCCGTTACCATCGTTACCAAACAGC
>AVPN01002597.1:0-12947 GCA_000695325.1 Pleurobrachia bachei | reverse complement strand
GACACGTGGCGGCCATGTTTCAAATTACGATCTTACTCATTGTTTCCCTTGTAGTGTGTCTCACCCTCTCTCTCAGACCTATCTCACCCTCTATATAATGGTGTGTGTGCCTCACCCCGTTTCTCTTTGTCCCGAGAGTTCGATTGGATGTCAGTATTATATAATGCGGGGGTATTATGTCCACCCATCCATGTTTAAATCTCTCTTGATGACATCTTTCTACTCCGTGCGTGTAAGGATTCTCCGTCGGATAGCGCTCTCTGTTTACCGTATAGGGTATCAAGAGATAACACATTGTTAGCCCCCTCCCTCCTCGACTAGCTCACTGCTCTCTGCTGCAGCAGTCCCAGCTTCGCTCCTAATTTTAGGAGATCGTCTTACAAAATCATGTTCATGTTTATCTCGCGACTCGTTGTCTCCAGCTTCTAGCTTTAGCTTATTTGTGTTTGAAGATCCCCCTTCTAGCTTTCTCTTTTAGCTTTGTAAAAGACACCCTTTTCCTGCTTTCTAACTGTTTGTTGAAACAATTCCATCTTTGTTTAAACTCTCCCCTCTCTTCCTAGACTCACCATGCACAAAATAGTCCGAAGACTATCAGACAGAATTTCAAAATCCCAGAACGAGGTTTCCAACAACCACAACACAGACCAATCCCCCTCCTTCCTCCGTACATGGTCACTCCGCCGGAGACGCAGCAAAACCAAATCTCAGACTTTCTCCGAAGCCTCCTTTATCGACCCGGGCCACCCGCCCTGTACAGCCTCAAAACAAGGTCTACCTCCCTCATCTGGGAGGAGACGGGCCCGGGATAGTAACGTAAAGTACATTGAAGCTGTGGATATATCAGTTTACACCAGTGAGGAACATTTGGAACAGCAACAATGTACCAGAAAGAGGAACAGTAACAATAGGTTGTCCAGTCTGAGTCTGGATCAGGAGATGAGTAATGTGATGGAGAAGAGTTTTAGGACGAGTTTTAATGTGCTGGAAGATAAGAAAAACAGTGTGACGAGTAATCCTACTTTCTACCGTAGTCTGGTGAGTAATCCTACCTTCTATCGCAGTCTGGTGAGTAACAAATGTGCGATTTTATAGAACCTGTTGTTTTGTAATTTCAGGCGTCAACTGCTCAGTGGTTGTCTTTAATTGCTGAAGGTACTTTGTGGGTAAACGTCAGTTAGATATTTGGTCTTGAACTGTGGTTTTATTGTTCTGGTTGTGGGTTGTCGTATAGTTTACCTGGGCCAACAGTTCAACACACATTTTCTCACAGCTCTCGCTGTGTATTCTGTCCATTGTGAGCTACACGCACATACGCATTGCATATTACTGAATACCATTTCTCTCCATCTCTCTCTTTCTCTCTCCACCTCACTCTCTCTCTCTCTCTCTCTATCTCTCACTCACATCCGTCATGCAGCATAAAACGCTCACACAAATGTCTAATCTGTTGGGAGTGTTAGCCTTTGTTAAAGCTTGTCTCGCTCTACTCTCTCATAATTTGTACGAATCATTCCTTTCCTGACTAGCACTATTCGTCTTACAGTTTCTATTCGTGTGTACAATATATGTGGGCATCTGTGTAATAGGGGAAGAGAGAATGAGATTTGGGAAAGCATTGCTTTTTATATGATGAAAGAGTGTAGAAAGAGAATGGGAGGGATATTTTGCAAAATCTTGTAGGCGTCTGGTGCCGTCAACGCATAGTAAATACTGTCATCACGGGGAAACCCTTCTATCTTTTTTCTCTCTCTTTCTCTCTCTCTCTCTCTCTCTCTCTCTCTCTCTTTTTTTTCTCTCTCTCTCTCTCTCTCTCTCTTACTTTCTTTCTCTCCCTCACATCATCGAAAATTCTAGCAACTACCTTGTCCTTGTACACGAATAAACGTATGTGCCACAAAAAGTATCTTTTGAAGATAGTGATCTGACAGTCATTCAAAGATACGGATGACATAGGATAGGGAGAGCGATAGGGAAAGATAGTCGAGAGATAGTGTATCATGGTACAGTTATACACACTGTAACTTGACACTGACTGAAGTGGTGCGTGTGCAGGATCATACACACATGATCATTTCAGATTTTGCCATGTGCGATAAAATTGGGTTGTGTCATGATTTAGGGACGAAAACATGTTACAACGCAGAAATTTTTACACTGTCGACTGTCGTGCAAATTGTGGAACTGATAAACGACGTAAGGGACCCAGCAAGAGAGTTACTTAGTACGAGAGTCATTGCTAATATAATTATTATATTACCTCATAGCATCACATACTGTCTCATACACCCTCTATCTCTCTCTATCTCCCTCTCTCTCAGCCTTTTATTTTCCACCCACTCCCCTCTCTTCCGTCTAACCTCATACACAATTCTCTCTCAGCCTTTTATTTTCCACCCACTCCCCTCTCTTCCGTCTTACCTCATACACAATATAATATCCACCTCTCCATATGTCATTTCTTATTACCCCCTTCGGTGTTCTCTCTCTCTCTCTCTCTCTCTCTCTCTCTCTCTCTCTCTCTCTGTGTGATAGGCAAATGAGAGACTTTGTGCTTCCTACACCTTCTTGTCTTTTCCCTTGTGCCGCCGCAGTGGGGTTGTTTTTGTACCCTCTCTCTTAGTGTTTCTACCTTTCATTTGACCACAGTATAGTTCCTTCATTCTGATCTATGTAGTATGTGGTCGATACTGTTATTAGTCATTAGATAGAGAACTGAGAAGTGTGTTTTAGTCTCTCGTATCTGTTTACTGTGGTCGAGATTCTCCATTCTCTGTTTAGTGTGTGTTGAAGGTGTTTAGTCTCTCTTTAGTACACACACAATGGCCGAGGATGAGCCGTTATACGATTCTGTTCCCAGAAATCCACCTCCACAACCCAAACCTGTTCGAACTAAATCTCGACAAGGTCGCGGTGGTTCGGAGAAGATCTATGGGATTTTGAAGACGAATATCGAAGAAATTAGTGTGAATTCTTATCCAATCAAGGGAAGGAATTTAAATTTAGTAGTGGTGAAGTAGATATGGAGAGAGAGAGGTTGAGAGGAATTAGGAAAGTAGACATAGACATTAGAGAAGAAAAGGAGATAGTGAAGGAACGAGAGAGTGGAGAATTTAGTAAGAGAGTAAACTGTAAAGGTTTCCGATACTTCATCGAAATTACTATAATACCCGAGTAATACCGGAGATCACGTTTCTAATTTTCCCAAACTTATACCAGGAAAACTTAGAGAGAGAGAAAGATAGAGAGAAATAGAGAGAGAAAGTGAGAGTCGAACAATGAAAGACTCTCTCTCTGGCTTCTCGCTTTTTTACACTCCCGAAATAATATTCAAATCTTTCAGGAAGCCACGCAACTCCTGACGGCGGCCCAAATAGCAGGTAAATCTCCAGTTCCTATCTTTAAATCTCTCTCTCCACCCCTTTCTATCTTCCTCTAAGTTTTGTAATTTCCATCTCTCTCCCCTGCTATCTTTCTTCAATTTCTCTCCCTCTCTTGTTCTCTCTCCCAACTAGTGAGCAGCTGTACACTGCAGCTGGGTTGGGCATCAGCAATCAACACCCATGATTACACTCTCAACTACGAGTCAATAGGGAGAGAGATAGAGAGAGATGGTGTAAACCTACTCAACTCCCAAATTCCTTCATACGAGAATCACAAGCCCTTTCTCTTTTACTCATTCTATTCCCCAGCATTTCTTTTTTTCTTCTCTTACTATTTCTCTCCTCTCTCGCTATCTTCTCGCTTGCAGTTGTATCTTATTTTTAACTCCCCCGCCACCGAACAAAGCCTGTCACCGCTTTGATCTCTCTCATCACCCTACTCCACACGCCAACTACTGCTGAGCTGCATGATGTAGATGTTAGTGATTCATACTGCAACTAATAAACCCCTCAAGCCCTTCAATCCCTCAAGACATTTTCTCCTCAATTTTCCACCCATTCCTTAGTAATTATATAATCTAGAAAAGGTTAATGACCCTTTACCTTTAGTTAATCCCTCCCTCCCTCTCCTTCAACTCCAGCTAAACTCTCAATTCCTCCCCATCAGCTCTAGTTTAACCCTCCCTCCCCCTCAGCTCTAGAGAATGCCTTTAAAGTTGGTGATGTGGAAGATAGAGGAGTTATAGATACGGCACAGGTGCAACACGTAGTAAACCAACTCCTGGGCGATGTTCTTACAGTCACAGAAGTCCGGACTCTGTCAGAAAAGGCTGAAGCTGTCGGTGGAGCTAGTAAGTTTTTGGATTTAGAACAGTTTATCGGTTTCATTCTTATATTTTCTCCCACTTCTTTCTTATTCTCCCTTAAAATCTCACTCCCTATTTCCTTATTTAGCAGGTGTTATCAGCCAGCAAGAATTCAAAGACTTGATTGTAGATCTCCTCCACACGACAACGACCCGATGGGGGGCTCTCGAGACCCCTCTTGATGGATATGTTGGGTTTGATACGGTACTGGAGCAACAGAGGAGGAAGTTTCTGAAAAAGGGTTTCGAATTCAACTTAATGGTCGTAGGTAAGTGCTGCAGATATTTTAATGTATGGTCTACTTATTCCTTGAATCTTGTACTATTGGGAAGCTCACTCCATGGTCTAGTGCCGTCAAACAAACAAACCAATTTGGGGTTTGTCTGTGGTTTGTAATCACTCAATGATCTCTCGTTATGTTCTACAGTCTACAGACTGAAACCATACTTAGTTGATCGGTTGTACAGTCTACAGACTAGATCATACATGGCGCATTACATACTTAGCTTTGATCGGTCGAAGAGTAGAAATAACGAGGACAAGATGAGATAATGCGTGGAGAGAATGGAAGAGAGAGAATGTTATAAGTAGGTCATCATTCATTAATACCATCATCATCTTACACACTTGACACTCATAAGTCATATTATAAGCGAGAGAAAAAGCTCGCTTTTTTTCCTCTCTCTCTCTCTCTAATCTACCCACCACTGGTAATAATACTGTTCTCCTGCTTGGTGGCTCCGCTTGTGTGTGTAGGATAATTTCCCAAAGATTACTCTAATCATACCTTTCTCTCTATCCTTCTCTCTCTATCTCTCTCTCTTTATCTCTCTCTCTCTCTATCCTTCTCTCTCTCTCTCTCTCTCTCTCTCTCTCTCTCTCTCTCTCTCTCTCTCTCTCTCTCTCTCTCTCTCTCTCTCTCTCCACTCTTCGCTGTTGGTCTAATAGGAAGCATCTTTCTCTCTCTCCCATTGCTCACATACACACAAAATACACACGGACAACCTGACTCACTGCACAACTCAGTCTCCCGCTGAGATTTGTAGTTGCGTTTTGTAATCTTTCTTCTCTGAACAGTATTCTTCCCTTCTTTCTATTTCGAATTCTCTAGAAGAGTTCCAATTCACATCTAAATTCTAAACAGTAAACAAAGCATGTGTAGTTTCACCCATCTCCCTGAAACAATGCCTATTATTTGCTGAGCCGACATGGCTACACTACTCAGAGTAATGAAACTTAGGTCGGAGAGAGAGAGAGAGAAAGAGGGGGAGAGAGGGAGAGAGATAGGGGAGATAGAGAGAGTTCAAAAAAGAAAGGTTACTTTAGCGATAGACCGTTGCGTTAGGTGTGAGAAGTGAGGATGGAATTCCACACTCCTCGCCTGGGAATGAAGGAAAGAATACCGAGTATTTTCCATGTAAACCCACCCTCTTGTTCAGGATAATTCAAAATCTTTTCCATGTAAAACCCCACCCTCCCCTACAGAATATTATCCCACTCCTTATTTTTTCAGGAGAGTCAGGGTTAGGTAAAAGTACGCTGGTTAACACACTGTTCAAGTCTAAAGTCAGTAGAACAAGTTGCACGAATGAGGCACCCCAGAAAATCCCCAAAACAGTCGAAATCAACACCCTTACTCATGGTAAGCCACTATATTGGAACTGGTATTTTTGGGGCCTGTGTGGGGTCTTTAGCCGGCAAGAAAAGAAAAGAGCTAGGTATTTGGGTCGTAACATGTATTATTACTTCTAGAGAAATTCACTTGTTCTGCACGGAAGTGTTTGTATGTATATGAAGGAGAGAATAAAACACAGACCACAATGGGGATCTAGTGTGCAGTGTACTTCCGCGGTGTCCCATTTAGTGATGATAAATATAATGTGAAATGGGAGGGGAACAAAATAAACACACATCTTTTGTTTCCTTAGAAAGAAGATTTGATTGATATTTATTATTGTTCTTTTAGCGAGATAAACAACGATAAAATAATACTAAATCAATAAATTGTTGTTGTTTCCTAATACCTCACTCCTTTCCCAGTTATTGAAGAAAAGAATGTAAGGTTGAGGTTGTCAATAACAGACACGCCTGGGTTTGGTGATCAAGTTAACAACGAGAACTGGTAGGTTTGATTGTGTTTTTTTGTATCCTGATCAAGAGTTATGCTCATTCTAGTTTTTAGTATCGTCGAAAATTCTTGAATGAAATGAGCGACTAAACGTTTCAGTTTCCAATCATTTAACAAACTTGTATCACTCTCATCAGTTGGTTGCCAATCTACGACCACATTAACAAGCAGTTTGATGGGTATCTAAAGGAAGAGAGGAGTGTTGTCAGAAGAAAACAGATTCCTGACAGCAGAATCCATTGCTGTCTGTATTTCATTGCACCTACTGGCCATGGACTGAAAGCCCTTGATATTAGGTGAGTGGCAGTTGAAATAACCGGCGGTTACTTCAAGAGTGCAAGTTTTCCTTCTTCTTCTTCTTCTTCTTCTTTATCTGCCTTATCTGATAAGTTTTCTCTGAAATCTGAAAACTAAAAACCAGACTCAGAACACTGAATTGTAGCTAATTACACGCGGGCAGAGTCCAGAGATGGAGGTTTGAATTAAAAAGGTTTAATTCAAGCGGAACTGCGGGCCGTCTAATTAAGGCCAGATGGGGGTCCTAAGGTGTCTCTAATTAAACGCTGACCCTCTTTTGTCAGCTTTTTATAACATCCTTCCCCCTGTTACACATGCACCGTTAGCTCGCTGTGACTGTTTGTGACATCCAACCCTCTCCCCCTCTGAACCTCCTCCTTCCTCTACCAAATCGTAGAATCTCGACCCCTCAACAACCCGCCCTCTAGCCCTATTTACTGATATAAGTAACCCCCTCTTCCTCCCCACAAGCTAGTCCAAACAGCCTGGTTACACAGAATACAACCCTCTAGCTCTCTCTTCCTCCCTGCACAGTTGTATGAAGAAACTGCACGATGTGGTTAACATTATTCCTGTGATCCCCCCAATCCCCTCAAGATCTCTCCCACATACCCCTATTCCCCTTGTAACACCCCTCTCTTCCTCAGTTGTATGAAGAAGCTGCACGATGTGGTGAACATTATTCCTGTGATCGCTAAAGCTGATACAATGACCATTGACGAGAGGGACAGTTTTAAGGTAATACACAGATGAATTACTGAAAACAGCAGACAATCATTCGCACAATCTTAGATCTAATATTGTGAGCTGAAATAAAAAACTGAATCCTGTTCGACTCCTCCAAACCAGAACTGTTTACTAATAGTTTTGACCCAACCTCAGGCCCGGATTAGGGACGATATTGCAGCTGCGGAGATTAAGGTGTACCCCTCATCTCTACTTCCTGAAGATGATGACGTTCTAGCTGCAAATACACCGATCAGGAGACACCTCCCACTAGCTATAGTTGGTAAGTAATACCTTCCTCTAGCTACAGTTGGTAAGTAATACCTTCCTCTAGCTACAGTTGGTAAGTAATGACACCTGCCTCTAGCTATAGTTGGTAAGTAATACCTGCCTCTAGCCATAGTTGGTAAGTAAAACCTGCCTCTAGCTATAGTTGGTTAGTAAAAGCTGCCTCTAGCTATAGTTGGTTAGTAAAACCTGCCTCTAGCTATAGTCGGTAGGTAATGACACCTGAGAATTAGTCACTGCATTTCTAGTCTTGGGATTATATTAGTTATCTGTTATACGCTACCAGCCCTGGCACATACCTCATTTTGTCATTGCTGGTTAGTTCTAGTGAACTTCCGACTGCTGTCACGCATACCAAGCTAGTGTGTTAATTCTTCCCATGAGAAGTATAACATGAGAACATGAGAACTTTATTTTGTACCGCTCTACCTCATAGCTGCTATCAGCAATTTCTCTCCTCCCCTTGTAAATGGAAATTTGCCAAATTCTACCAAAAAGATACCATGTACCCCTCCAATACCTTATCAAATTACCGCATCAAAAACTTATCACTAACTGCTGCGTTGCTCTGTAATTCATTGTGTGGCTCACAGTTCACACCGCATGAAATTTCAAGTAATTCACACACAAATTCCCCAATAACCCCATGCCAAGTTCAGGATCTTGTAGTAGTATAGTATCTTTCCAATATTATTGCTTTGTTCGACCCTGCGTCTCAAACATAACAACATTCTCCCTCCCCGGGCAGTAACTCTCCAATCTCCCTGCAGGTAGCGACAGAGCGCTGACAATTAACAACAAGAGCATACTGGGCAGGCAAACAAAGTGGGGTTTTGTTGAGGTTGAGAATCCCAATCATTGCGAGTTCTCCCTACTACGAGACATGCTCCTCAGGTAAGCGAGTTCTCCCTATTACGAGACATGCTCCTCAGGTAAGCGAGTTCTCCCTATTACGAGACATGCTCCTCAGGTAATAATACGTTTAGACCAGGATCTAAAATCTTGTTAATCCACATTTGACTTACCTCCTCAGTCCTCACTATACTGCTCTCTCCCCCAAACTAACCCTCCTCTCCACCCCACAGGACGCACATGCAAGATCTAAAAGACACAACTCACGAGGACCACTATGAAAACTACCGCCACCAAAAGCTGTCCGATGAGTCGACTGTCAACAACGGAGCCGGTGCCTAAAACTCTGGGAGATCTGATCTAGGATATTATAATATATGTGTTAAAATGAGAGTCTCTCTTAATTCCAAACAGTTGCATCTTTTCTTTTGACGAGAGAGGGAGAGAGAGACTGGATTGTGAAATAAAAAGAGGACACCATTTTCCGTGATTAAATAGGACGAGAGTGTCGCAAAGTTATTAACGTTAATATATTATATTGGCACCCCCTTTTTGAACTAATATCTCTGTTTTTCAATGCGAAGAGTGTTTGTTTTAATGTATTGAATAATAAGCTTTTTTAATTCACACTTTTCGAATACACTAGAAAGTTTAGTTGAAGTTAAAAGTGAAACTCAACGTTACATTTGTCTAAAAATAGATTTCCTGCTGTCTAGAGAGTTAGATTTTGGCAGCAACCCCCTAAATAGCAGCCCCCCTAAAAAGAGTTAAGTTTTCTGAAGAAAGTATGTTAATAATTTCATATGGATGACAATAGATCACTGTATATCACTTCAAGTCTTATTTGGTTTCTGCTTTCTACATGTTTATTAAAACAGGGCGTTTCCCTTTGTACCCCAAACTTTGTGACCTAATGGATCCACCAAGTCATCGTTTAATAGGACACCCATTCCGAATTGCCGAGAGATTTCCATCTCGAAGACAGAGAAGCTATCGCTAGTTTTGGAGGATGCGTTGTGAACGAACGCATTGTTGTCAGCAGCAGTGCGCGTGACGCGCATTATTCCCCCTCTCTCCAGCTACCAGTCACAGAAATAAAGTGTTTCATTTTGCCGCCCCACTTCCGAATTGCTGTCAGTTTTCAATCTGCACTTCAGTCCTCCTTCAGACGTTGCTAGTTCGATCCTCATTCATGTCATCCTTTCTGATGATACGTAACATCTCATATCGGTTCACTTATTTTCTGGCCTATCCGCCAGCGGGTTCAGTTTCAGACCAAATTTTTGGTCCTGATAGCTCATGCTGATCCATTTTATTGGCATGTTCCTTGTCTGTCGGCTCTCTCACTGGGGCGAAGTGAAAGGGCCGAACGGACAGACTGCGTATTCCACATTTTGCAGTGAGCAGGGAGCTGTTTCCCCGCTTATCAAAAAGTAGTATCGCTTATCAACTGTCATATTTCACTCGATCGAATATTAAATTAATGGTCGCCTGACGCTTCGTGTTAATGTGTTATCGCTCTTGTGTGATTTGAACCTTACTTGCATTATATGTGAATGTCTTTCGGGTAGAGGGGTGTATATCATATGAGCCTTTGTAAGATAAAGTCATGCATTTCCGGTCTAGCTTCTCGGCTTATATATGTAGCATGAGTCAACGCTGAGATTGCTTGAGAGGGAGAGACACAGAGAAGAAGAGGGAGAGAGATAGATTTTAGAGATTTTTGGGATGTTGTTCTACATGTCGATCTTTCCATCCTTTCTCTGCAGCAGGTGACAGGATATGTTGTTATGCCTAACATATGTTGCTCGTGCCCCCTTGTTTGCGTATACCAAGCTTTTCCGGGCAGGAGGATTCCCTCCCCCATCTCTCTCCTAACTCCTTACTCTTTGTTATATTGTCCGACTTTATCCCGTTGCCAGTTCACATTTTCTTCTCATTTTTGGTTCTTAGCCAATTTTTGACCCCCTCGGCTCTCATGTAAATTTCATTTCAAATTCAATATGTTCGACAAATTTGATGAATATATTTAAATCTAGCACAACCTGTTTCAAACTGGTTCACCCGCATATCCCGGCTCGCTTCTTCTTACCTGTTACCAACATTCGTGTTCCTTGTTCATATATCAGTTTCCTTATCTCTCCCCTGCTAAACAGTTATAAATGTGCAGATCACTTGTTCACACAGTTGTACTGATTTAGTTTCCTCTTTATCTTGTTAACTTTAACTCCTTATTATTAATTTGATTTTTACTAAATCCGGTGAAATCTAACTCAACACCCTCCCCCTTCAATGGTTACAGAAGTTCATCTTTGGGCGGTGCAGGGGAACTCTCGGTTTGCTCGACCCTCGATATTACACGTGACGTTCTATAGCAGTAATGGGTAGCCCCCTGTACAATGTCATTGTCAATGCTGTTGCCGTCATGCTCATCTACTCTAGCCACTTTGGATCATGTGCTATAGCGGTAAGTTTGGATGGTTGTTGCGACCAGGGCGGGGATCAACGATGGTAATTTGGAATTCGTTTGAAGTTTTGGTAGAATAATTCAAAAATCATCTCGAATCACACAACAATATTTGATCTTCTGCACATAATTTACTCATAACACAGTTAGATATTTAGTTCACTGTGAGTGAATCCATATAGAGTGAGTAATACTCTCTGAGTCTGTCAGGCCATGCTCTGACCACATTTCTCGCACTGAACTGAGAATAGGGTCAGGCCAATTCCCTGGTAGTAGTTGAAAGTCAGTGAAACAGATGTGTAATCACTGTTATAGTAACGAGGCACATCAAGATGAGTCTCATTGAACTGGTTAGTGGTGATGTTCCGGATAGACAGACATTATTATTATATCCATTACCTTCAAGATAATCGTTTTTCTCCCAAGCGCTGGTCAAGGATATCAGTGATATTGTCAGCGTCATTACCAAAAGAAAGTAAACACCAGACCTTGACATTGCAGCTGCTATTTGTTGAGTAAGGGCTAGAACAAGCTATTAATAGCTATTGTAGATTATAGATATAAATTAGGAGAAGTAGCATATTTTGTATACAAAATTGATCAACAACAAAGCTATACGATATGTTCAAGAGGCAAATACAAATGATGTGATCTCAATTTACACTGAGAAAAGTACAACCACACCGAAAAAAAAGTGATGTACATCAATGCATAACACGATGCACCATTACACATAATATACAAGAGCTCTGCTCTTGCTTATCAAGCGCCAAATACACATTGAACACAGTACAGCTAGCATGATGTATAAAACACAAGGCATGTAGCAGTGTAAAGGGACCTCTTGAATAATGTAGAACGTGTGAGGAGAGAGAGAAAGAACGCTGCGTGTTATTCAAAGCATAGGAATTACATTGGACCTTGTGAGAAAGAAAAGTGAGGGGAAAATCATTGGAAATTTGTTTGTTCGTCCATCCTCACCCAGTGTCTGTGTATTATGCTTGTTTGGTGTTGTTATGTTTTAATTTGTCCCTTCCTGTATTTCACAGCTATACAAAATTAGCCTGTCAGATTTCACAAATGTTAATCCGGCCTGGTTTCTTAATTTAGGGTATAAATCACAGCTCCTCTCTACTCCTCAACTTTCAAATCACCCTCTCAACTACTCACTCCTGGCCTCACCCTTTTTAACCCTCACCTCTTCCCCCAGCCGATAGTACTGAAATCGTTGGAGGGACAACATGGAATCAATGAACACCTTCTTTTCCTGGGAATGACAGTGACCTGTTTCACCACCGTTATTACATGCCTTTTTGTCACCCAAGCTGTAAGTAGTTGGGACCGGTATGATTCTGGGGCTGGTGTGAGAGGGGGCGGTGTAAACCCAGATTCCTTTATCCGGTTTATCATGCCACGTGTTTGTGGCAATAACTGGTTGTGATGTAACTTGCGATTACCCACAGATTTCTAGATCTTCTTCTTTTCAGATTGACAGACTGGGCGTGAGATGTTGTTTGATAATGGGTGCAGCTTCTGTAACGGCATTTCCACCTTCCCTCCTTTACCCTGCCCCCATCATCTTTCTACCTTGTATGGTAAGTACATTAAAAGGGGGTATACACTGCATATTTGGCACTTCAGTATATCGTAGACTGCCAAAAAGTTAGGTAGAGAAAATCCAAAACTTGCAGAAAGTGACCCACATTGTCTGACACTTCCCAAGATATCACAACTCTTCAGGCAATAAATGGGATTGGTTGTGCACTTCTCCGAGCAGCATCTCTCAAGTTTCTGACTGACACCAGTCCTAGTGACAAGTTAGCATCCTATAACGGCATCCACTGGTCAATCTTTATGGCGTGTATTCTAGTTGGGAACTTTGTGTTGTTCATGGCAACCGGTACAACTGATATCATTAGCCATAATCTGAGGTAACTAGG
>AVPN01002593.1:0-12846 GCA_000695325.1 Pleurobrachia bachei | reverse complement strand
CTCTCTCTCTCTCTCTCTCTCTCTCTCTCTCCCTCTCCCCATCCCCCTCCCTCACCCCCTAACCTCTACTACTTCACAGGGCCGATTCACTCCTGGATGCAGTGAGAGTTACAAAGGATCAGATATTATCAGCGTGCAGTGTATCTCACAAACGTAGGTATTGTAGGATATTCGATCCCCTTTTTCCTTATTTGGAGTTAAACACTTTTTTCCTTCATTTATTATTTAACATCTTCCTTATTAGGTCATTCTTAGTGAACACGCTCCAGCGGGCTGTTGTCCTTACACACGAACTATCTGCCTCCCTATCGTCACTTCAAATAGGATCAAAGGACAGGAAAAGGTGCGTTAGATTACTAGAAAGAGACCTGAAACAGCCATATTGTAGAGTTTTTAACAGTTTGATCAACATGCTTTAGAGTTGTAAATTTAGAAATAATACAGTCGGACCCCGATTTATCGGAACCCCCTGGGTAAAACCTTTTCCACCGACCATCTTGGTAAATATAAAATCGGGGTCCGGCTGTAATAATTCTCCCATTTTCTCCAACACAATACTCCATTACTCCAGGGGCCGATTTGGGGCATGTGTCCTCGACTCACATACAGTACTGGTATCTCGACCTGGCCTGAGACTCTGGTACGCTCACATATCAGGTACCGAATTATTGGAATTATTAATTAAACTCAGTTGATTGTAAAGTTTGTTCTAATGTTTGTTTGGCCGTTTTATTTAACACAAGTGTTTCTGGAAATCGGAAATGTATATTCAGTCAGTCTGTTATTATGTCAGGGAATAACTTTTGTACTTTTCTCAGGTCAGGTTTTGAAGACAATCCAATTGAAACCAATTCTCATGTCTTGTTCTCTACCCTCGGCTGATCACTCTTCTAGTAAGGTGAGTTACCAGTTAGGCAACTACTGAACATATCAGAGGAGAGAGAGAGAGTCTCCAAAATATTTTCAGAATCGCAAAAACATTTTTCGGCAAGCACACATAAATATATTTTGTTGGTTTCATGCGGCATGCCAGCCAAACAATAACTGAAGTATACATTTACAGGACACACTATTGAAAGATCTCCTACCAAAGGCACCGACTGTAACTAATCTCGCTAGACTTGATGATAAACTTGTAGCACTGCAGATTGGCACCATTCTACTTAGTTTGGAGACAATTAATCTCTCAATAACAGGTATAGGTCTTCTTCGACCATGTTTCACCGCACCCCACACAGCGAAATGTAAAGGAGGGTTAGAACGGATATATATGTCACGGTTCAATTATTCACCTGTTGAGGTCTGACCTAGGACTAGAAATTGGGCAGCTCAAATAGACAAACTCGTGGTTCACCAATCACCTTCATTTATGAAACATGGCTTCAGTCCTAGGTGGGTTCGAAAAAAGATTAAAATTTGTTAATCCTGAAAGCGCTGCAGTATGTGGTTAGCCTCTTCCAGTAACCATGTTTAAAGGTATACCGCCTCGAAAGCAAAATAAACCCAACACACGAGGCTCAGACATTATAATTTAAATAAATACCGCCCAGAGATCAGAAGAAGAGGTTCCACGAAACCCTCCACAACCCGGTTTTTCCCACATGTTTGTAACACGCGAGAACACAAGTTGTACTCTCACCGCGCGGTGAACTCCCGCGCGCTGGTCACGTGACCAAATGGGTACTGGATAAATTGACAAGAGAATCAATGACCAGTGAATTGACTATCTGGTCATTCTCTCTCGTTTTAAATTGGCTAAGTACTGCCCTGTACTATAGACCTGGCCCCACTTCAATATTCCCCAATTCAATACCAAACCCTTGCTTTTACGGAAAGTTTGAGTGCTCAAACTTGATCCCAAACTTGTCCCCTTCCTCATACCTATAATACCGTCAGGGGTTGTTGGAGGTGCTGCTGTTGTAGAAAGAGAACTCCAGTTTCCTGTTATCCAGGTTGTCGGTCCAATCGGTCCTGTAATTGGGAGAGGGGGTATTATTGATTAATATCAGGTGTCGAGAAGTCTGGAAAGTCAGACTCAGCACTACTCAAAGTTCAGCACTAACCCCAAATATCTAGTACAACCCCAAATTCCACTCACCTTTTGTCGCCTCATCAGTCGGCTCAGTGTCCCCCTCCCTATCCGGATCTGCCCACACTAACACCTCAGCAATATGCATTACAATGTGTTTCTGCCTCTCCTTCTGAACTGGTTTATTGTCCTCTAACCGCACTCCTGTAACTACCCCAAACTCGGCTCCAGCCCTACAGGGAATGTTTGGTTGCCATGTTAGGGCTGTATTAGGGTCTGATCCAACCCTACAGGTTTACGTCTTAGTAGTGTTAAGGTTGTTGTTTGGGTTCGATGATAGGGATGTATTAGAGTTGGGTCTTACCGAATTTGATTTGTCAGAACGCCCTAACATTTGCTGCTTACCTACAAGGGATGTAATAGGTTTGATCCGCAACAGATCTTGCATTAGGCTTTGTTTTAGTTATTGTTCCACATGTCTTCTTTTTGTTGTTGGAGCCAAGGAGAATTATCTTTGTCCCGAGGATTCTGTCTCGCAGTTTTTTAATACTAAGCGTATCGGAGGATGTGTAAATTCTGAGAGGGAATGAGATTGGAGCGATTTAGAATTGGACAAAATTGTACCTAGGTAGTAGAGAATAACTAATGTTCTAAGGACGGCGCTCCTTCCCTACTTACTAAAATGATCAACCTATTATCATCGTTTCTCAAATATTCGAGAGTGAAGTGCTTACCTATTAATAACAGATACACCAGTCACATCAGATCTCGGAGTTTCGAGCAATGCCTGCCACCATCTCATTGTATTCCACTTCTTGCTGTAGTAGTAGGTGTTTGTCAAACCGTCAGCTGCTTTCAAGGCACGATGTCCTGTATAACGATAGTAAATAACCGATCAGAACTCGTTATTTAGGTCACGTGACTGGTTATCAGCCAATCAGATACCAGCACGATGTCCTCTATAACGAAATACTGGTCCCTAATTGGCTGATAACCAGTCACGTGACCTAAATAGCGAGTTCTGATTGATTACCTGTATAACGATGTTCTGTTGCTGTAACTGTTGTCAAGGGAACGGATACAGGAGCTGGGTAGCATTGCCCAAGTAGGAGTAGGAGGAGGTAGGCCATCCTTGACATGATCGGCAAAATGAAATTGTAACAAAAGAAAATGAAAGGCGTTGTCTTTGTTGAGTAACTAGTAACTCAACAAGGTAGACAGCACTTTAGCGCTCTCTTTTTTGGCACGTGCTTGCCCATCATCTATTACTTAATGATAAAGAGATAATTGTTATTTTTTATCTCTGAGACTTTAAAGTGTCCCTTCCCTATTCTACCTACCTAAATATATATTTCCTATCTATTTCCTCGACTTTAATAGCTCTCTACCGTCCACTTTTCATACCTCTTTGAATCTCCATCAAACTATCTGCTAATTATAGCTAGTAAAATGTAATGTCCCCATTAAGCCACGTGGTAATTACCAGTCTAGTGATTAGATTAGATTTTACTTTCATCTCTCCAGCAAGTTAACCGACCACAGACTCGATGTTGCTTTTATCTTTATTAAGGGGCAATGTGGTTCAGAAGCAGAAAGGAAAAAGGACAATCAAACCAGCATCCACGAGAATCACGCTCAATTCACCACTCTATGTTGTACAAAAGTTGTACACTTTAAATAATGATTTGTAAAATGAAAGCTAATCATGGGTTTTTAGAAACTTACCAATCCCATAAGGAATAACTTCAGAAACATGGAGAACGCCTGTGTTTATGCGTTCCAGTTTGACTCCCAGGACTTTCTCCACTGTCTTGTTACAAGATATCCGGTATGTTTGGTCGTGGACTGAGGTTGCATTTGGTCGGGTCGAGTTGATCCATCCACAACTTTTGTTCACAGTTTCACCGATCAGAGAGATCTTTGTACCTACTAGTGGACCCAGGCCATCCTACGGATGGCTTACAATTTATCGATTGCTAGCAATAAACTTTTTTTCCTCTGATTTCGCTCTCTGCTATCTCTGATGTCGCTCTCTACTATCTCTCCCTCTCCTTTCTATCTGCTATCTCTCTTCTTTCTCTCCCTGCTATCTCTCTCTCTGCTATATCTCTCTGCTATTATATCTCTCTGCTTTCTCTCTCTGTCTCTCTGCTTTCTCTCTCTGCTTTCTCTCTCTCTCTGATCTCTCTTTCAGCTTTCTCTCTGCCATCTCTCTTAGCTTTATATCTCTCTCAGATTTCTCTTCTTGTTTTTTCACTCTACTCTATCTCTATCTCTATCTCTATCTCTATCTCTATCTCTATCTCTATCTCTCTCAGCTCTCGCCCTCTCTTTCTCTCTCTCTCTTTCGGATCTCATCACGCACAGTAGACTACTGGTTAAAATGTGGGATCTGTCTCTCAGAATACCATCATCCATCACCCACTCACACCTATCTAAAATCCTTGTCTGATATTTCTCTATCAGGTCAATGCACTGACCGCAGTTCTCGCAAAGTTCTCGCGCTAATTGAAGAAATGAGAATAGGGTCAGGCCAATGCTTTGACAGATACTTCTTGAATCTTATATCCCCTGTCCTTTCAGGTTGGGTCAACTGCTCTGACGTCCTCGATTGGTCAGCTGCCCCTCCCCTACAAATCCTCTACCTATCCCGGAACAATCACATCACGACGATCACCTGCGATCAGGTCGAAGAAGAGCCACCTGAGGAAGTGGAAAGTAAATTAGTGGATGCATCAGGTGTGGTCGAAACTAAACTAGTGGATGTATCAGAGTTGGGAACTAAACTAGTGGATGTATCAGAGTTGGGAACTAAACTAGTGGATGTATCAGAGATCACCGTTCAAACTTTGATTGAAGAACCGACTTTGGAGTCTACTGCGCCAGTATTGGAGTCAACATTGGAACCAAAATTGGAGTATATTGAACCAGAAATTTATCAGCCAGCTAACGAACTTGAGCCAGCTAGCGAACCAATTGTTGAAGGATCTTTACCTCCTGGTGATGAGATCGTGATGGAGGATAATAAAGGGAGGTCAGAGGTTATTCCTGTATCAGATGAAAACGTGAATAAGGTCATTGAAGAAGATATGATAACGGATTACATCGACATCATTCAATCACCACACGACCCCGGCCCCAGGGAATCTCCTACCCATGAAGGCGAAGTAACTGATTCAACAACACAGTATGAAGGAAGGGAAGGTCGTCAGATCAAGTCTTCAGGTGACTCAACAGCTAGTAAAGACTCCACTCTCGATGAAAGGACACTCGAGGACGGGCAACAGCAAGCGACCCTTGACAACACAATTCTTTCACCAGATAACGACTGTAAAGTGCTGCCCCCTGACATACACAATCTTGTAGACAAGCGGGTGTTTCCTGATTCTGGTTCTGTGGCTAATGGCGTTGAGAATCAGAAACAGGGTCTGACCAAAGAAAAGGCTGGCGACGAGAAACTGCATTTGGTGGAGGGGAAAGATCCACCACCTATTTCGGATGATTCTGGTCATTTTGACCAATCAAACGATACTGTAAATGGAAGTGCTGATCCTCGACCAACTACACTCGAAATTAGCTCGTCTCAAAACATAGATCCTCGAACGATATCACCTTTGGGTAGTAACAATCCTGTGACAACTACAACATTTGATAATACGGATCCTGGAACGAAATCACCCTTGAGCAATATAACCGATCCTGTACAACCAGTGGTAGCGATTACACCTGTAGATGTGGAGATGAACGAAATGACGCCAATAAAAACAAGGTAACTAGTAACATTGGTTAATTAATTGCTAATTAGGTTTGTGTTCCACTTCACAGTTCACACAAGACACGCCCTAACTGGGTAAACTTAGTGTGGTTTCACAGTCTCCCAGCTGATTGGGACATGTACTCAAACCTAAATTATCATGTGTGTGTGTGTGTGTGTTCGTGTGTTTGAAAGTGATCCTACTCAAAGCGTCTTTAGATTCTAGTACACATCGTCCCCCTACTTCACACACAGTTGTATAGCTTCTATATTTTCTTGTTTAGCTGTACTTCACACTGTACTTTACACTTGGACTAATTATGCAAGTTTACTACTTTTACGAGTAAGCCCCCATTTCCTTAGATCTAATAAAGCGTGCTGTTTGTGGCGTCATGTCTGTTACGTCATGTTTTAAAACAAAAAAGACACACAACTCATACTGAACGTAACACCTAAAACCTATTTCAGCCCTGAGAAGACAGCAGTTGATGAGCTAAGGGAGAACATTGGGAGAAAGTTGACCTCCCTGGCATTTCCAGTGGTTGGGGGTGGTGGTGGTACTGTACCTGCTACCGCTAAGCAACTCATTAGATCTGATACTAACCTTCCCATTTATGAGGTGAGAGCTGTTTGTAACTTACATTTTAGTTTTGATTTTGTCTCCGCGTGTGAGTTCAGACAAAAGCATCGAGCGGTAAGGGGTGTTGCTCGATTTGTTGCTTCGTAATCATGAATTACAAAATCTTATCCCCCCTTTCTCCCTCTCAGCCGGATAAGATCTCGATATCCTCACAAGAGACAACTAACAGTAGTTGTAGTACCGCTCTTGAGGATGAAGATATGGATCCCATTGCTGTGCGGATTAGGAAGAAGAAAACACGTAGGTTTTATATTGCCTTGATCGAAAATAGGCAAAGAGAAATCCTAAGATACATTTCAACTTTATTCCTTCCTCCCTTCAGGAGATGTCTCAAATCCCCCCACGGCCCACTAAGGAGCACTAATTTCACCCCCCTCAGGAGCGAGACACAGATCGTCTCGACAACAGTCCCCGGCTCCCAGCACTACCTCACCTAACAGCGAGATGGACATCAGTAATCTAGTCCTGGAGGTAAAGTGAGAGTTTAAAAAAAGAGTTTTGCATACTGATGTTTTCTCTCTAGGACCTAGGTAGTAGGTAGATTATCAAGGTGTTAGGATCTTAAATCCTTACTTAACAGCTTACATTCTCCTCTACTAGGTTGACGATCAGGGAATAGAAGAGCAGCAATCTGGAGACAGTTTGGAAGAGGGACGGACTCTTGATTGCAGTTTTGATGGGGATGGAATACTAAACGTTCTCAGTACATTAGGTTAGTACATCTTAGTTAGGATATTAGTTTTTTTTCGTTAGTATCTTAGTCAAGACAATGGACATCGTTGATTGTTTTAAAACTAGTGTGTGGGCTACCGGGATAGTGTCAATACTTTAGGTCATTGGTTTACATGTCTAGATATTTGGCCTATTGTTATGGCCTTGTTCACACCTGAATGCAACTTGGCGCCAAGTCATGAGACATGGCGCTCTGTTTGATTTGTGAAGAAAAACAATATGAAAAGTTAGCACCTATCTAATCGCGATACTGGATCATGCCAATAGGTACTAGGTATTATATCGTATGTAAATCTAGTTAACATGTGCCTGTGAAAGAACTAAGAAGTATAAACTTGTGTGTAAACATGGGGTAAATATTTGTCAGGTACTGACTGTACATCGCCTGACTGTTAATAACAGTCTGTTATACATCGCGCATCCCGGCCCGAGAGGACGGTCTTACAAGTAAACATTTGATTATGAACTTCACACTGCCTCCGTCGAAAGGATTCGACTGATCAAATCACAGTGAATAACTCTTACGTATCCAATAAAATAAAAGAAAACTTAACAAATCAACAATTTCATTTCAACACAGATTTTAGTCATCGTCTTTATATTTCTACACCATAATTCTTTCCCAGATTTCATGGCGATGCACCATTTGGTTGTACCTCTCGCGTACAACCAATTTCATATTGCTCCCTCGCATGTACCTTTGATCACATCTCTCGAATTCAAATCATTCATTTATATCGAAGCTATTTATCAACTAGCCTCTACCCGGATATACTCTGTCATATCTTGATCGCGGTATATCTGTTCCGATAAGCACCCCTCACCCTCATCAATACCTCCAACCCCAACCCCGTTACCATGGTTACCGTTGCTAAGAGTCCCATCACCCACCCACACTTGACCCAATCGAGGTATTGTAACATCAAAAGTGCCGCCATATTACCGCTATAATTACCAATCATCATGAAGTTTAACCAGATTGTGATGTTGAGTGAGTTCGCTTTGAAGCCGTATCTTCGGTAACATAGAGACTCCTGGAGATCTACCACCACGAACCGCGCTGCCATCGTGGATATTTGGACACCGATACCGAGGAGAATCACGGCCAGATAGGCTGTGTAGGGGATGTAATCAAAGATTAGTCCACTCGCTGGATAAGGGAAGACGATATAAACGGAGAAGGCAACAAGAAACCCTCCTAGTGTCATAAGCTCAGCAGGTCTGAGAAGGGTAGATTGTAGCGCCAGTCCTGCTACATTCCCACCAACCAGAGTTGCTGTCAGCATCACGAAAATATAGCTGCTACTGGTTGCTATGGAGATACCAAAGACTCCGAGGAGATAAGGAGCGAGGATTGCTGTGAGACAGCCAATGGTTAGTTCACATAGCGCGAAGGAGAGATAGACGAGGGCACAGAGGGGTGTCAGGGGGTCGGAGGGGGAGGCTGCTACGTCGATTGATTCTTCTTCAGACGAGATGGAGGATTCGGTTGGGAGCTTGTAAACTGGGCCAGTTGTTTTCTGAGGGAGGGAAGGGATGGGAATTAGAAATACTTAATGCATTGTTAATTGAAGTTGACTTGTTTAGACTTTCCAGTTTCCAGTCCTAAAATTCATTGAATAACAATTGAGGAAGTGGAGAATTTTCAAGAAAAAGATAGAGTACGGAAAAGGTTAGAAAGGAATATATCTTACCGGTAGGAGGCAGATCATGCCGGCCCAAATAAGGACACAAACCCCTCCCCATATGGAAAAAGGGCCGGCCCAGCCGTATTTGGTAAAGGTTACCCCTCCTACTGCTGCTGCCACTGCCGCACCCAGCCAGTTGCCACTGTTACTGAACGAGGAACTGACCTGAAGAAGGGAATAAAACGTGAGAAACCAAAAAGTGTATGCAACTTGGGTTCCAGTTTGCGCAGAAACTTCAACACTTGAACAGAAAACAAAGGGCAAGTTTTAGTAAACCAAAAAACTCCGCCAACCCCGTGATTTGATAAGAGTGGTTACCATGGTTACATACCTTCACATGATCAGGAAGCCAGATATTGCAGCTGATCTGGGTGGTCTGCGTGACAATAAACCCAAAGTAGCCGTGGAAGAACTTGAGGATGAAGAGAGTGGATACAGCGTTGTAGATCCCCATCTGTGGTGCTGCCCATCCAATGAGACCTTGAACTGAAAGACAAGGTGTTGTTGGGTGTTGGGGTCCCAGCTTGAACTGTGAAAGACATTTAGTGTGTTCCCATGGTGTACTATAGGAGAGAGAGTGCCCTGCAGCTTCGACAAGATGTCATGTGGTGGTTTGGAGTTCATGCTCGACAATTTTTCAAGTGGTGGCCAACGACTGAAATATGAACGGTACGGTAGAATTTCTTTAATGATGTTTATTGGCCCTCGATGGTCAGCTATATAATTAAAAAACATGCGCCCGTCAAAGGATTAACACCTATAGTCGGGGTATTGTTAATCGGCATTCCGGTACCGGTCAAACTCAAAGCAAAGGATTCGTTTCTGCAGAATAGAATCCTTTCCCGTGACCGGTACCCATTTCTTGACAAATGTATACTCACGGAAGTTTCCGATGATCTGTGCAGCAACTCCAATGATGATGATTGATCTGAGTGACAGGATTTTCCGCTCAACTAGCATATCGACTATGTTGATGGGGAGGTTGCAGAAGTACCCAATACCCGGAGCCAGGCCAAAGAAACCGACAATGATTCGGGGGATACCTGGAGAGAAAAACAGTTCAAGGACAATTCGGGGGATACCTGGAGAGGGAAATAGACAGGGTCAGGGATACCTGGAGAGGAAACAGTTTAACAACTGCTCAAGGGCACTTCTGACGTTACACAAAAATAGGGGGAATAGGAATCAAGACAACAAACTATAAAATGGTGAAAGAAAATGATATTAAACCAACCTAAGTTATCGTGGAGATGGATAACGTAGAAAGAAGAGGGGAGAAAGGCGATGGAACACGCGATAAACTGACTAATAAATAATCCCAACATCGCCTTCGCTGCTGCACTGTTCATTGTAGATATTGAAGATGCGGAGTGTGTTGACTATTGCACTGTGGGCGTCACTAAAGTATTTGTAGAGTTGTGTTGAGGAGAGGGAGTCGTTTGTAGTATCCTTTCAGAGGTTTGTTGACTATTGCACCGTTGACGGTGTTAAAGGGTCTTTAGAAGTGTGTGTTGAGGAGAGAGAGTGGTTTGTAGTATCCTTTCCGTAGGTAATGAGTTTGGAAAGATGGTTGCTCCGCTGTGGACACCAGGAACGAGATAAATAATAATAGTAGAGGAAGTGTTGTCGAAGAATATCAATCCATCTGAATCTTGGAACTGCTGCAACACAAAAAGGGGACTTTTTAATTTGCAGCAGAACAAAACGGTTACATTGTGAACTGGTTAAGTGTAATTAGCTACTGCTGAACTGGGCAAATTGCAAAAAGTAATGTAAACAAACAATCATTGTACACACATGGTAGACATGGAAAGTTAAGAGGTAGGCCGGAAGTGAAATTAAATTCGTGCACATGGTTTGCAGAACTCCACAAATATTAGGAAAATTCAGAATTCTGAAACCGGCTGAATGAATGTATCAACAAGCTTGAATAGCTAATTTATAAACAACTTTTTGAGTTAACTAAAACTCCATTGCGGTTAGTAGTGTACTAACTGTTTTACTTCACAGTCACCTATATGAACGTGGTACCACAAGATTAAATGATCACTTTAGCGTTACAATATAGTACTAATACTAGTATAAAAATTAGTTCTGGTCCGAGCTGTCACACAACCCAATCATCAAACGACATTAAAGTTAGATCTATGAGAACGGCAAGATATGGTGGTCAAGTGTTTCCCAGGAACGAAATATTATAGAAGTAAGCAGCAAAATATTCCATTCAAAAAGCCATTTAACTGAAGATCATGTTTTCCGTGGAAATAACGACAACTACTCGGCACTATACAATCATCAATAAAGCGAAGTTTTAAATTCTCTCTTTTTCTCATTTATTATCTCAAATTATGAGGGCATGAATTATGTCGATTTATCACGTCCGAAAAAATTGAAGATCAGTGCCTCTTTTTATGAAAATCACAAACACTTCCCCGTCAATAAAAACCACTTATTAAAAGATACATTAACGCTAATTGATGATGAGGCAAACACCAAACAATGTACTGGTAGTTGGGAGAGATCATCAAAATAGGAAAATACCAGGGTAAAGCATATAATATTCTTTGAAACGATGGTTTCACCAATCATAATGGGAGCTTCACAAAATGGAATAACCGTCACTCTCCTATTCACAAGCTAATCTTAGTCAACTAATATTGTCACTGGGAAATCGAGGGATCACCAAAATTTAAATGGACCCTGCGCTGCTGGTAACAAAAACATGTGACGCCGGAAACAAAGGCCGTTGCTATGGTAACAACACAAACAATGCCAGAGATATATCGTCACTGAAAAACTTGCAAAGAGGTAGAATACCAATCATCCCAGATCACGTTTTCTATTTTTGGTTAAACTTAAATAAAATAGGCCATACACCGGTTGAGCAACCGATAAAAGAGCGATAAACTACAGCATGTAAGCCGTTATAATTAGTTTGCATATATGAATACCAGCTAGGGAGTGGGGTGATTTGTGTTGACACGAAGGTGCTAAAGAGGATAGACCAGCCTGCTGGTAGACCGGGTCTACCCGGGTATTGCTGTGTCGATCTTCTATAGTGATGATAGACCAGTGTAGAATTTTCCTAGTTAGACCCCATTCCAAGCGCCCCGCCCGAAAATAAATCTCTTGACAGTGACACTGTCCCCACATAAGACCATATAGTTGGTGGGGAGTGGGTAAAAGTCACACATATAATGAGTTTTTGGATTATTTTATAGATAAAAGACATATGTTATCGACAATTGAGGTGTATACAAAAGACATTTATGGCCATCGAACAAATACCAGTTCTATTAGGATTTGCCCTGCCAGAAAGGGATCGTGACAGTACTTATTACCCGATATTCCCCAACTCTCAGGTACCGGACCTGGTATACTGCTCCTTGATGATCTGGGTATTCCTCCTGTACACGAGAGGTTCAACCATGAAGAAGTTCAAGAGGTCAGTTTTTATCTTGGTAACGAAAATATCCCCGGTAGGCGTGCCCGCAAGTTATGGGCACTTTCGTTATCAACTTTTTATCTGTGACTTGAAATGGAACAAGGCGTGCGTGACTAATCTTTCTAATCGGAAATCTCTTATTCGATAAGGACAAGAGCTATCTAATGTTAGGGGGGGGGGCATCTGTCACCAAGACACTTCATATTTTGATTAATCAGCAACACGTTTCAGTGTTCTGTCTCGGAATCTATACCGACCCTCCCCTCTATGGATGATAACGCTACGCTATCACTACCCAGTACAATAGATGAGAGGGAGGAAGGGGTCCGATCTGCAGAACAGGTAAGAGGGAGGAAGGGGTTCGATCTGCCGAACAGGTGAGTAATTATACTGCCTTGAGAGGGAGGAAGGGGTTCGATCTGCTGAACAGGTGAGCGAAAATAATCTGTCTTGAGTTAAAGTAAGAGTGGCGCGCCGTGTTTTCTCACAAAACTTGGTGGATGAACGTGGAGTACCATCAGGACCACTGGAACGGTATCGATAATTTCCAATTCTGTC
>AVPN01002591.1:0-12853 GCA_000695325.1 Pleurobrachia bachei | reverse complement strand
TGATTGTTATCAGTATAATTTTAAACCTCTTTTCCAAAAAAAAAATTTTTCGTTCGGAACCACATTTTTGCTTTTTTAATTTTTCGTGATGTTTGCGGAATTGGAAAGCATTATTGCAGATCACAGACGACCAATGTGCTAAGGTCCCTCGTGAGCTTATCCTCGCAACGAGGGACATGCAGCGTATGCTATGTATCGACCCTTACCAGGACTTGCAGCCTCTTGGCCCTGCTCGCCCCGCCGGGGATGGGCCGTGTTTTGCTGAATGCTGCACCAGCCCTACTAAATCTGACATTCAGCTGCTTTGAATTTGAAATAACACCATTTTTTCTCTAGCCATGGAGAAAGAGGAAATACAGTACAACGGAAAAGTGTTCTTCTCGGATGCCGATCTTCCTGCTAGATCCAACTTGGCTGTCAATGTCCTCACTAACCTTATCCGGGCCATGGACGAGCGTATCGCTCCTGATGAGCAGTATAACAAAAACAGGAACGAGGCAACGGACGACCTAACAGAGGCTTGTGAACATGCTTTCCCCGGTCAATCCTCCAAAGTGTTTGTGTACGGATCGTGTATTAACGGATTTGGTAGCAAGAATTCTGATGTTGACTGCTTCGTCATGACCCGGTGCAATTTGAACAACAAGGGAAGTTACTTTAACCCGATGCTCCGTGAAATCAGAAGCAACAGGAAGTTTTCCCTTCTTCACAGTGTTAGGCGTGCTAAGGTTCCAATCATTACAATCAAACACAACAATGGGATTGAGATGGATGTCAGTTTCGCCAGTGATACAGACCCGAAGGAGGACGTCCTGGAGAATTCAGCCCTGTTAAACTCCTACGCCCAGAGTTCTGAGAAAATCACCGCTGTGGGACGGTTCCTAAAGTTTGTCCTGTCCTGTGAACCTGTTTATGGTACTGCCAAAATGAGCGGCCTGAGCTCCTACAGCCATGTCATCATGTTCCTGTATTTCCTACTGCACAGCAAGTACAAGGCGAAACACGTTAAAGTCACACGACCCATCACCGAGGTCTATGAAAATGAGATAACTCAACCTGAGGGTGAGATCTTCCTCGACTTCCTCAAATTCTACGCGTGTGAGTTTGACAGCTCCAAGAATGCTGTCGACATCCGCCCCGAGCACGTGACAAAAGTTTCCACTGGTAACACTGCGATATGGACAATTGAAGATCCTATTGTCGAGAAGAATCTGGGGAGAACGATGCCGCCTGGTAGAACGTTTGAGATGAAGTTGTTTTATTATAACCTTCTTGTAACGTTGAGCGATCATCGAATGAATGAGGAGTGCCTATTGAAGGAGATTGAACAGGGAATTCAGATTTCAAAGAGACCCGATATCAACCCTCTCGCGAGTAAGTTTGTTTTGTTTCTGCCATTTTGTAACAGGTGTACCACCTGTTACATGTGCATGTAGCTATTAGTAACCCGACTCCAATAGATGTACTTTTATTTCCTAACAACACTGCATTATAATCGCCAAGGTAACCTCCCTCCCCTCTTCAGAACCAGATAAGGTGAACAAACAGCAGGAAGCTAAGAAGCAGAACAGACGAGATAGAAAGAAGAAACCTAACCAACAGGAGGACAGCGAGGCAGGACCATCAGCATCACCATCTAAAAACACCAAAAAACCTGACCCGAAATCTATCACCAAAACGATAGAGAACAAACCAGGAAGTTCGGCCAAGAAGCAGAGGAACAAGAAACAGGGAACTAGTTCGTCAGAGGGTGATATTGTTGTCATTAACGATGAGTCTCTTGACCAGATGATGGGAGAGTTAAAAATTGAGGACAGTTTGACACACACGAAACAAGGTATTATGAAGACCCTTGGTGTTAGTTCATTTCCGGGTTTTGGTATTTCACGGGAAGTTCCCCTAATGAGACCTTTAGTAAACAGAGTAGTTTTACCTGTTTTTGATAGAAAGTTGGTGGGAAGTTTAAGAGTTTGTAATAGATGGTCAACTGCAGTTGTTGGTTTGATGGTTGGCTGCCTGTTGTTCTCGCGGCCTCGGAGAAAAATAGTTTTATAGCAGATCTAAAAAACACAAGTTTTTACTAAGTGTTAACACAAATTAAAAACAACGGAAGTTTTTAAGATCGAAGTTTTTATATTTTTTAACGGTTATGATAATCGTCGTGTTTCCCTTGGTTTTATCTCCCGGGGAGTAACAGTGCTCACCCTTATCTTCTTTGTTTCAGAGAGAAAGTCCGTGAAGACGATCATGGAGGAGAATTTCACGAAACTTTCGGTGGACCCCGATTGGAAGGTATGTGATCTGTTGATTTCTAACCCTCCCTTTAGATTTGTAATCTGTTGATTGTGTTATTATATCTGGAAGTTCATGTAATTTTGGAATTGTATATCGTAACCTAAATGTCCCATGTATAATTCTACCCGAAAATAGTAAAACATATAACCCGTCTCAGGTGGTTTACTATTCAACTGTGGGACAGGGATGTGGAGATAACAGATCCCTACTAGTCATTCCCATCCTAGCTGCTTTGGGGCTTAAAGTACCTGGACTTCTAGGTAAACACAAAAAATATATGTCAGTTTGTTTTAACTTGATCTTCACTCTTTCTTCAACTTGCTAACCAGAACTGTTTTCATTACTGTATGTGTTGGTTAGTGATCAGTTCCCTTAGTTTCCTCCTTTCAGCGGACAGCATGGGATCCCCATTGGAGAAGTTGAAGTGTATACCAGGATTTAGGGGCAACCTATCTGTTGAAGAGATGAACAACCTACTTGACAATGTGGGCTGTTTCATCGCCACCACCAAGGTACATGTGACATTGTTAATGAAATTAAGGTACATGACGTCATTGTTAATTACCCCTCATTCCGAGTATTAGCTTGGTGAATTCGTAACCAATGTCTACTCAATCACAGACGCATGCAGTCATCAGTGATGTACACCAGGTGTGTTGGTTGGTATCGCCAGAATGTTATCACGCGTATATCTCATTCACATTTCACACTCATATCACCTATTGATTGAAAACCACCACATTATATTCACCCACACATACTGGCAGGTCGAGGAAACAACGACCTCTGATCCCTATCAGGACAGTGAGAAAAACAAAAGTTCTGATGACCTCGATTGGAAGGCGGCCCTTATTGGCTCAACAGGTGCTCAGTATGTTATGGGTGATGTGGGGTGTATTGGAAAGGATACTGTCATGGGACAAAAGAAGATGCTCCGGGGACTGAGAAACTCACTTGATAAGGTCAGCAAGTACAAGGCGAAACACGTTAAAGTCACACGACCCATCACCGAGGTCTATGAAAATGAGATAACTCAACCTGAGGGTGAGATCTTCCTCGACTTCCTCAAATTCTACGCGTGTGAGTTTGACAGCTCCAAGAATGCTGTCGACATCCGCCCCGAGCACGTGACAAAAGTTTCCACTGGTAACACTGCGATATGGACAATTGAAGATCCTATTGTCGAGAAGAATCTGGGGAGAACGATGCCGCCTGGTAGAACGTTTGAGATGAAGTTGTTTTATTATAACCTTCTTGTAACGTTGAGCGATCATCGAATGAATGAGGAGTGCCTATTGAAGGAGATTGAACAGGGAATTCAGATTTCAAAGAGACCCGATATCAACCCTCTCGCGAGTAAGTTTGTTTTGTTTCTGCCATTTTGTAACAGGCGACCACCTGTTACATGTAAATGTAGCTATTAGTAACCCGTTACCCGACTCCAATAGATGTACTTTTATTTCCTAACAACACTGCATTATAATCGCCAAGGTAACCTCCCTCCCCTCTTCAGAACCAGATAAGGTGAACAAACAGCAGGAAGCTAAGAAGCAGAACAGACGAGATAGAAAGAAGAAACCTAACCAACAGGAGGACAGCGAGGCAGGACCATCAGCATCACCATCTAAAAACACCAAAAAACCTGACCCGAAATCTATCACCACAACGATAGAGAACAAACCAGGAAGTTCGGCCAAGAAGCAGAGGAACAAGAAACAGGGAACTAGTTCGTCAGAGGGTGATATTGTTGTCATTAACGATGAGTCTCTTGACCAGATGATGGGAGAGTTAAAAATTGAGGACAGTTTGACACACACGAAACAAGGTATTATGAAGACCCTTGGTGTTAGTTCATTTCCGGGTTTTGGTATTTCACGGGAAGTTCCCCTAATGAGACCTTTAGTAAACAGAGTAGTTTTACCTGTTTTTGATAGAAAGTTGGTGGGAAGTTTAAGAATTAATACTAGATGGTCAACAGCAGTCGTGGGTTTGATGGTTGGCTGCCTGTTGTTCTCGCGGCCTCGGAGAAAAATAGTTTTATAGCAGATCTAAAAAACACAAGTTTTTACTAAGGTTTACACAAATTAAAAACAACGGAAGTTTTTAAGATCGAAGTTTCTATATTTTTTAACGGTTATGATAATCGTCGTGTTTCCCTTGGTTTTATCTTCCGGGGAGTAACAGTGCTCACCCTTATCTTCTTTGTTTCAGAGAGAAAGTCCGTGAAGACGATCATGGAGGAGAATTTCACGAAACTTACGGTGGACCCCAATTGGAGGGTATGTGATCTGTTTATTTCTAACCCTCCCTTTAGATTTGTAATCTGTTGATTGTGTTATTATGTATATCTAGTAGTTCATGTAATTTTGGAATTGTATATCGTAACCTAAATGTCTCATGTATAATTCTACCCGAAAATAGTAAACCATAAGACCCGTTTCAGGTGGTTTACTATTCAACTGTGGGACAGGGATGTGGAGATAACAGATCCCTACTAGTCATTCCTATCCTAGCTGCTTTGGGGCTTAAAGTACCTGGACTGCTTGGTAAACAAAATATACAGTTAAAATTTGAGCTTCACTCTCTTCAGACTTTAACTTGCTAACAAGAACTGCTTTCATTACCATTATATGTGTTGGTTAAATATCAGTTCCCTCCTTTCAGCCGACAGTATGGGATCTCCATTGGAGAAGTTAAAGTGTATACCCGGATTTAGGGGCAGTCTATCTGTTGAAGAGATGAACAACCTTCTTGAAAATGTGGGCTGTTTCATCGCCACCACTAAGGTACATGACGTCATAGTTACCCCTCATTGCGAGTAATAGCTTGGTAACTTCGTAGCCAATGTATAGCAACCCTTAATCAATCACAAACACAGTGATGTACACCAGGTGTACTGTGTGTGGGTATCGCCACCAGAATGTTATCCAGCTTATATCTCATTTACACTCATATCACCCATTGATTGAAATCCACCCACACACTCAAATACTATCAGGTTGAGGAAACAACGACCTCTGATCCCTATCAGGACAGTGAGAAAAACAAAAGTTCTGATGACCTCGATTGGAAGGCGGCCCTTATTGGCTCAACAGGTGCTCAGTATGTTATGGGTGATGTGGGGTGTATTGGAAAGGATACTGTCATGGGACAAAAGAAGATGCTCCGGGGACTGAGAAACTCACTTGATAAGGTAATGGGTGATCACCGATACTCCACTTCCATCCAATCTTGGTGACACAGTCACACTTACAACTCGTGCGTGTAGCGGGCCAAAACGAAACCCCCGTAGCGGGCTGAGTTGTGTCTCGCAGAGAGGTGACTGCGCCACCAACATAATACCCAATCGCGGCCAATCGTGATTCGTGTTTTATTTTGATAGATTAAGATTTTTTCTTTGTTTCAAGTACATAATATAAAGTACCCTTACATATATTCCTTTCTGCAGCTTGAAGTTTCAAGTGTTCTCCAGCTGACAGACAGTAACATCCCTCTTGGAAACAGTTTTGGGTACTGTCTTGAACTTTTTGAAGTAATGCAAGCACTTGAAGGTAGGCAAATACTGCATCCCCTCTGTCTCTCTCTCTCTATCTCTCTCTCTCTCTCCCTCTCACTCTCACCCAGGTTCAGGGACCCAGGAGCTGATATATACGGTCACCCGACAGTGTGCTACTTTACTAACATTCTCAAAACATGTCTCCACCGCTACGGAGGCTGATAAGCAGGTTGGACAGTTTTTGGTGTGTCATTAAATGTAGTCGTTGGTGGTAGACGAAAAGTAATTTTACCGCGTTGAAAGGGTTTTGCCCAGTAATTCGGGATATGTAGTTGTAATTTATAATGAGTATAAATTCCCCCAGGTACGAGAAGTTTTGGCGAACGGAGCTGCGAAATCTAAGTTCTTTGAGATGCTGGCTAGTCAGGGGGTGTCTGCGGATACAATCACAGCCCTGCGAGAGAAGAGAGATGTGTTGAAACTGGCAGCAGAGAAAACTGTGATCAAGGCGCCCTTCCCAGGTAATGGGATAATGAAATTAGTTAAAACTCCTTTTGGCCCAGCCAAAAGTAAGACACCCTTCGTTCCCAGGTGGGATTAGGGTGGTCTGCTAAGTCCATAATTGAAAGTTATTCGAACGTTCATGTCACAGAAACTTTTTCAGCAGTGTTCAATTCAACACTTATTCATCTCTATTCATCTCTAAGGAGCCGCTATATATGTCCACTATCAGGTACCATAATGGGTTGCACTACCGAGACTGTGGAGCGAGTTCTAAGGGGACTTGGAGGGTACGGAGCATCCGGAGATGGCCTGGAGGTCCTAGTAGAACCTGGTGATAGGGTTACATCGGGAACACCAATCCTACGGGTTCATCATTCTAACCCGGTAATTATCATTCTATCTCTTATTTCCCTGTCTATCTTATATTTCTATCCATCTTATCGGTATCTTTATACTTTACTTCATCCATATCTCTATCTTTTCTTCTAGATATCCCTCCCCTCAAACTCCTGACAAACCTTCTTCCCCTACTAGATATCTCCTAAATTGATGACAGCAGTTAAGAAGATGATACAAATAGAGCGGAAACCATCTCGTGTCCTCTTCACACTACGAAATGATCTCACTGCAAGAAAACAAAAAGCAGCAAATGGTATGATCAAAATGGTTATCAAAAACATTGCATTCTATGATTTTATTTTCATAGTTTTTTGATAATTTACTGAACTTTTTTACATTTACTGACTCTCTTTCTCATAACAGCAGCGAAAGAGAAAAAGGAAGTGGCTGCAACTTCAGACAGTACTACAGTTGACCCAGCAAGTACTGACCTGGCTCAGGCAGCAAGTAGTGAGACAGTAGTTGTAGAACTTGAAAACCCTTCGAAGATGCAGGAAGATGCGAGTGATTTTGTGGTAGTAGCTACCCCTGAAGGTATACAATATAATACATACTTACTTTTGCTGTGAAGGTTTTAACTTTTGTTAAAAAAAAGTTTTGTACAAAGTTTTACGTTTTATAACTCCCTTTTTTCATGAAATGAGATGATGAAATTTAATTCTGCAAAGTGTCTTGAAAATTAGTTAGGAGTTGCAGAATATTAGCACAGCTCGGTTCCATGAACTGATGTTGGTTACAAATGCAAAGTCACCCCTATTATTGCATAGCGCAGAGGGGGAATTTCATTAGAGTTTAACCAAGATTCCCTATTATTTCAGGTGACATCCGAAGTGTAGAGGCGCTCAATTAAAATGAATCCTAAACACTGGGAGCGTGATATTAATGTAAGGGGACTTTCCTGTGTGTGTATTGGTTATATCTAATTTTAAGAACAAAATGTTAATTTTTAATCTATTTTATATGCAAACAATATAATACGTCATACATAGTGTGTGTGTGGTTTAGTATCTAGTGCATCTATATAATGGTGCCTTCTATAATTGAAAGGGCTGTTGTTTCAATGGAAACTGTTTATTGCAGTTGACCCTCTCTGGAATATATTTAAATTGAGTGTGTTCAGTTACACTGAGTGTAATAGTGTAAAGTTAGGGGCATGTGTTTGTTAGACAACGTACATTATATTGTCTTCTCAACTATGAACTTGTTTCTATCAAGAGGCTACCGTTTTTCTACTAAATATATACGTACTGGGTTGGGTTCCATTATGGCTGGAGCCCACTGCAGTGAGTTTACTGTGTGAGTCATGTCCCGATCCCACACAGTCCCGGGTACATTATTGGGTCGGTTAGTTGGTCCATCACAAGATCACTAACACTCTACCTATTTCACTAACACTCTATTTTTCCAAGCTATATGAATCCACAGTATAATGGAAGAATGTTCAGCTGTTAGGAAGTGAAGTACTATGACGGAAGGGGCCAGTAGTACACCAAGTTCAGATTTAGGTATGAGTTCACTGTGTAACATATTAGAACCCATGTTATGGTTCAAAACTGTGTTAGACAACTTTCAAAGCAGGACTATACTTATAATGACAGACCTGGAAATCTTAGTGAGCTATGTCAAGATAATGATACCGACGACAGACTGATACAACAGTACCACATGAGCCAGGCACTGTGCGAGGTACAGTCGAACCAAACCAAACCAAACTTTCAAGGCATCAATTAATTAGGTCTTTGCCAATTAATATATCAGTAATATTTCACACAGGTCGGATATCGGCGGATCTCATCTCAACCGATCACGAGTTAAAGGAACTAAAGAAGGACTTGAACGCCACCCAAACCGCTTTTGCAACATTTCGAGAGGACTATAGGTACGTGGTACAAGTGAGAATTAGTTCGTCGTTCTTATAATAAAACACATCACTTTACCAAGTCCTTGAATAACCACTCACTTGTTAGCCCTTTCCCTAATCACTTATCACTCGCAAGTTAAACCTTTCCCTAACCTCGCACAACCCCTATTAACCAATATATTTTCAGTCAACTGTTAACCCTCTATAATGATACTAACAACGAACTACAAAAGCTCCTCCATGAGCGAAGTTTAGAGGGCGCCGCTGTTCAGGTAAAAAAAGTGAAAATTACAAACTAAAAAATGGCTTTATCTCAAAAACTCAGTTTTTGATTTACGTTCTCAGAAAGAATTCGAAGACTTTCAAGATTAGTTTTTAGGTAGAAAAACTAAATAAATGTGTTTCAGGAACTTGCAGAGAATGTCGAGTTACGGGATCGATGTAGAGCTCTAGAGATTGAAAAATGCAAATACAGAGAGGTAAACAAAACCAGCCAACTTATTCCTGCTAGTTTTTGAAAAAAATATGCAGCCTTTTTATGCAGCCTTTTTAGTAGGATCGAAGTTCTACTCACCTGCCAAAAAATAGTAGTTTTCTGTTATCCGGCAGTGACAGCAGTAGTTTTACTGCCCTGTCCCTGTCGGATATGGGCGGAATATAAACATAGTTATTATTATTATTATTATTATGATAAACAATAAAATATTAATAACCTCTTAATTAATTACATAATTAACTCAATTTACCCTTACCAGATGTACGAGGCTGCAATGGAAGATGCTCACAACAGACCACCACCACAACAAGCAACCTCCCCCTACAATAATGATTCTGAAGAACTAAGGGAACAAATAAGGGACATGGCTGGGCAAATACAAGAGCTGGAAATAGTCAGGGCAGATTTGGGAATGCGTCTACAACATCAAAGTGAGTATGTCAGTGTTTTTAAAAACTGCCCCCTACGCCCCCGACATGGTGGGGGGGGGGTTCACCCCAACTCCCGGCTCCCCTTGACCGGGGCTGGCTCCTCCTGACTGGGGCTGCAACCCCTGAAATAGGGATTCCGGTAAATGGGTGTTTTCGTACGATGATTCATTAAGCTGAGTCCTGACTCCTCTACCCTTTACTTCTATTACACTGCCCTTCAATCTCTTGATGAATTGGTGAAGCTCTGTGCTAGTAATAACTGTGTGGTTAGACTAAACACAACAATTATCTCCCCCCTCTCCGGTCTCCCCCTGGCCTTACAACAATGTACAATGTAGTACAATGTCCTGTTCTTTGTCACAAAACAACAATACACGCCCTGTCCACGGAACTTGCTGCACTCCAACTTCCAAGACTCTTTATCTGCATGTTGCTGCATTGATATCACATCCCACTCCTGTGAGTTGGAGAATTAGACGTAGCGCGCGAGAACTGCGTTGTGAACAAAGCTGGTTCATTTGCGCGCGGATGGCGCTTTCCATTCCCCGCGGACTCTCTGGATTTCTTCCAACAACTGTTTCACCCCAAATAAAACGCTTCCATTTATTAGAAGTGCGATGTGAGTCAGCCACACAACCTTGTGTTAATTGGTCTTATTGGAAATAATTACCCCAATTAGCGTTAGAGCAAAACGAGACGATGGATGATCTGGCGAGGTGTAGAGTAGAGCTGGAGGCAGTGGAGGGAGCACACTCAGAGGCGAGAGAGGAGGCAGACTTTTATAAGGAACAAATCGAGGTCATGAAGGTATGTGATAGTTGTGATAATGTGCACACTTTATGGTGGAGATATTCACTGGGGGCATTCTCAGAACAAAACATGTTTCTTGAAAAGATTCTAACACCAAATTTCACAATTATTCTTCCTAAAACAACACATGTACATGTAATTTTCCATATACATGGTATTCATGTGTCCATTACACCATGCACTAGATCCTGCAGCTGATCCACAGGGCCTCCTCGACAGTCGTTCCTTCATTCCACTCCGGGCAACCCATTTCCTCTTTATCAAAGTAAAAGAACCCAAACCCATCGGTAAACTTGCGACCCAACAGCTGACAAGGGTCTAGTGAGAACACAAGGTGTGAAGCTCCCCTAGGATATTCAACATTATGTACCAAGGGAGATCTAGCAAAACCCTGCTCGATAATTCCACTGGGTGATAACAATGACTCTGGTCTGGTTACATTGCCCACATTCGAGGCAATCACATCGTCCAAATCCTCTCGTGTGGATTTATTGTACCCCGCCAATCTTCAAATCTTCCACAAGGTATTCTTGTTGCTCAGTAACTCCTTCGTTGCAAGTACAGTACCTGTTTTGGTCCTATAATGAACCCCACGTGGGGCGTCTGGTACTGTCATTACGTTTAGATCCATATCAAACACAACGAGTCCTTCAGCTCTGTCTCTCGTCAAGTAGGGCTGAATCTTGGGTTCCTTGCCAGAAGGATCATAGTTGCTAAGCAACCGAACTCCGTTCAAAAACCACCGGTCCGGACGGTTCCAACACCCGATAACTAGCGTGTCATCTGCAGTGCAGTCTCCACCAGCTACAACTTGACATTCCTCCATAGGTCTAGGACATTGGAGAGTCACGATGGGCTGTTTATTGAAGCTCATAATTAGTGCCCGAGACCCAGCGTCGAAGTATCTTTGGTACAGTGCGGCCCGTGTGTACCCTGCCATCCTACACAGCTGTTCGACGTAATGAAGTTCAATGTCCTGATAGCAGACAAATGCAGGCACACTGTTACCATTACCAAGATCCAATGTGATCTCTACACTACCAATATCGGCTTTTGTCATGCTGAAATCTTGTTCTATGTACGACCCACCGGACTTTAGGGACACGCCAGTAATGCTACTAAATGTTAGAGGTAGAGCCATTCCCAGGTAATCCACTTCCTCTGGGACTTCCGTGGTGAGAGATGCAGAAGTAGGAGAGGGGGATGGCTGGGAGGTGACTGCTGTGAAGCAGCAGCAGCTCCATAGTAGGAGAGCAACGAACTCAAATCGCATATTTTGTGAAATGGTTTGGAAAAATATATTCCTTGGAATATATTGCTTTGACTTTTTGCTATTACAGTCGGACCCCGATTTAGTGACATCCTTGGGGGAAAGGATTTTGGTCACTAAATCGGGGTGGGCACTAATCGGGGTCAAATACCGTTAATTTCCTATATCGGGGGAAATTTATCCTGTCTCAGCGTTAATTTCCTATATCGGGGGAAATTTATCCTGTCACTAAATCGGGGGGCACTAAATGGGGGTCCGACTGTACTTCCGTCCACTGCATATAACGTTATTATGTCGGCACGTACCACACCCGGAACTTTAAAAACTTTATCATATAATATTGACACGTGGCCAATGGGTGCGTGGTGCTTCATCAGACAGTATGTGAGTGGCCTTTTTGTTCAAACCCGCCAAATTGAAATAGGAGAGAAAACGCGGGGGATACAAAAATTATATTGATTATTGAATGGGGATAAAAGTATGTACAACCACAAATTAGGGCCGAAGCTAGGCATTGGTATGATTCTCCAGGAGAATCTTCATTATAAATCCTACAGGCGACATGCATAGATATTAGACCTTGGTGTCACGTGAAGATTATTTCTCTATCTCTCTCTCTCTCTATCTCTCTCTCTCTCTCTCTCTCTCTCCGCTAGCCCCTCGTCACCCTAGCAACGCCACTTCGCTTTATTGCATCTTCCATCCCCGTCTCTCCCATTCTCACTCTGCTCTAGATAGAATTGTTATGTAGTAAGCTTATACCGATTTATTCATGTTGTGAACGACCTATCTGTTTCACTTTTCAGAGAGATCTGTATTTTATTCCAAAAGTTGACATTCGTTAATTCTAATGTTCAGTAATGGACTAATTAATACTTTTTCTTTTAATGTTCAGTAATTGATTAGCTACTAAACAACAATTTCCTATTCTAGACTTCAGTGATTGACAAACTACGCAAAGAGTTTGGTGAGATGGGGGATGAGAATAGCAGACTGAAGGATGAGTTACGAAGGAGGGAGGAGAGGAAAGAAAGCCAGGATGAACTGGTCTGTACTGCTAACGCAAACCAAGAGGATCTGGTCAGGGAGTGCAAGGTAAAAATACACCAGGGGAGGATCTGTAGCTAGATTTGTTGAGTAAGATATATTCAACAAAATTAGGTATAGTAATCTGATGATTGGATTCCCGTCAGGGATTCCATGAAACATGTGTTACGTCCTAAATACAGCTGTATTATTTCGTGGCAAAATTACATTAGCGGAAAACTACGTCCAGACGTAGGTTAGACGT
>AVPN01002590.1:0-12881 GCA_000695325.1 Pleurobrachia bachei | reverse complement strand
TGGCTTTCCCTACCAACATGGTAAAAATGGAGAGAGCAAGGAGTAGTGATAGCCAGGCACCCCTTTCTCATTACTCTGGTAGTCTGGACACAACACTCTCTTCATCTTCTTCTTCAGGGTGTTCTCCTCCTATCGAGGGTAGCACTAGTAGCACTAGTAGTAGCACTACATGTAAAACAGAACAATTGAGAACAGATGAGATAAACGATCTTATAACACAGTTTATAACAGAGGGTGAACTGTGTATTTTAAACGGTAGTCTCTCCACCACACCCCTCCGCAAATACTTAACAGAGGACTCTGGAGAGACTGCCCTCTCTCTGGACCTTGATTCTCCCAAGTGCACTAGCAAGAAAAGAGAACCGGTCCGGCGATCTCTCGAAGACTCGATGAAATGAATTGTTATTCATTGTGGGAATATGTTTAACTTGAGTTGGGAAACAATTTGGTACGTCCTGGTATTTAGCACTGATTAATATTGTTAGTCGAATTTAATAATAGTAGTAATTAACAGTGCTACTCCAGACGAAGTTATCCCGCGATCTATTATCTAATTAATATGTTGATGGTCTAGAACAGCTGAATAGTTTAGTGGAAGTTTAAGTTAAATTGAAATATATCGCTGCATGTGTTGTTGTTTTGTTACAAATCCAGCTTTATTTGTACAGTGCTTAATTTGTTTTCTACAATTCGGTCAACTGTGTGAATTAAGAGAGAGAGAGAGGGAGAGAGCAGGAGCGCTTGCACGTGCAAAAGTCACACGCCACCCGAAATTTAGTTTACTCTCGCTCCTTTGCATCGAATAAAAAATGACCGTCAAGTTTTCGAAAGATCTTGTCGAGATCTACAAAAAATTGAGGGTTTTTTATTCGATGCAAATGCAAAGAAGTGACCGTAACCTAAATTTCGGGTGGCGGGCGACTTTGAAGGTGCATGTTTTAAGCGCCCCTACTTATTAAGAGATGAGCACTGAACAGGTATGTTTTCAACAGTTATAATTCAGGAGTTCTACACAGGTTCACATAAATTACCGCTGTTGTTACACATTATATTTATCTTATCATGCTTATGAAGACTGCTAAAGTAAGATCCAACCTAAAAAGACCCTATCTTGGGTTTTGTGACGGTGATTGCTCCACCCCTGATGAGACTTGAAATTTAGTAGGAAAAACTCGATATGATCTACCTAATTACTAAAATTCAAGTCTTTATCTCACCAGGGAGTTTGGAGCAATGTAAATGACCGTGGAAAGTCTTTTTAGATTGGGTTTCACTTGAGCTGCCCTCAAAATCATGAGGTGTTTCAGTTTTTGCTAAATTAAAACTGTTCAGTTTTGTATTTTTTTTTGTTTCTTTACAAAAATTAATTGCTTGAATTCTGTCTGCTAAAAATATCCAATTGAGGCCAAGGGATTTGTGGGTTTCATTGCTGCATGCGTGGTGATGAAAATTCAGGAAATGATCGCGCGTTATTTATTTGCGCGCTAGCTTTATTTCGATTAAAATGTGATTATTGAATTTTCGGAACTTTCAACTTTCGCGAAAAAATCCAAAAATATAAATGTTCTCAAAATTCAAAAAGTTTCTTGGCACCAACAATGTTTACCCTTTCTGCCAGACCCATGCCCTAAATTTTTGAAATTTCGAGATTTCACATTACTGTTTGAACCAGATCTCCCTCGGAAAACGTTAAAATCTGGGTGCCTTTCATCACGGTCTGTCAGGGGTGTCGCCTCACGCACAAATCTCGCGCTCACCAAATTGTGTCGCACGCACAAGGAAGTAAAGAAGTGCTTGTTGGCGAGCTCGCCAACTTCTCACCCGCTTGGGACAACAACCTTCTTCTTTAGAATTAAATTTCCAGTTGAAAGGTGAAAACTAGATCAAAATTGGACCAGTACAAGAAGAATCATCCCGCTTTTCATTTAGGGTCTCTGAAAGAGAGATGGTAGAGCATCGTTTTTATATCTGATATCACGGGAAATCTGGGGCCTAGTTAACCTCAACCAACTGTTCCATCGGCACCATCCCAATGATATGACATCTCCTCGAGCCACAACCATCCTCCCCCAACTCCTCTCATCTACCCCTGTGAAGGAACAGACTTGGGAGGATTTCAAGTCAACAGCAGACGCCCAACTACCCAACCTATCCCACTACATAGGAGACACAAGTGTTGAAAGTGGACTGACGGACATGTCATGTTCCCCTCTCTCGGACACTCGCCCGGCCGTAGCTATTTTCCCGGTGGCTTTCCCTACGAACATGGTGAAAATGGAGAGAGCGAGGAGTAGTGAGGCACCCCTGTCTCATTACCCTGGTAGTTTGGACACAACACTCTCTTCATCTTCTTCTTCAGGGTGCTCCCCTCCCATTGAGGGTAGCTCTAGCAGCAGCACTAGCAGCACTACATGTAAAACAGAACAATTGAGAACCGATGAGATAAACGATCTTATAACACAGTTTATTACAGAGGGTGAACTGTGTATTTTAAACGGTAGTCTCTCCACCACACCCCTCCGCAAATACTTAACTGAGGATTCTGGGGAGACTGCCCTCTCTCTAGACCTTGATTCTCCCAAGTGCAGTAGCAAGAAAAGAGAACCGGTCCGGAGATCTCTCGAAGACTCGATGAAATGAATTGTTATTCAGTGTGGGAATCTGTTTAACTTGAGTTGGGATACAATTTGGTACGGTCTGGCATATTTAGCACTGCTTAATATTGTTATTCGAATTTAATAATAGTAGTAATAACATTGACAGTGCTAGTCGACCAGACGAAGCAATCCCGCGATTATCTAATTAATATGTTGATGGTCTAGAACAGCTGAATAGTTTAGTGGAAGTTTAAGTTAAATTGAAATATATCGCTGCATGTGTTGTTGTTTTGTTACAAATCCAGCTTTATTTGTACAGTGCTTAATTTGTTTTCTACAATTCGGTCAACTGTGTGAATTAAGAGAGAGAGAGGGAGAGATAGCAGGAGTGCTTGGAACATGCACGTGCAAAAGTCGCACGCCACCTGAAATTTAGTTTACTCTCACTCCTTTTTGCTTTGCATCGAGTCAAAAATAACCCTCAAGTTTACGAAAGATCTTGTCGAGATCTACAAAGATTTGAGTGATATTTTTGATTCGATGCAAAGCAAATAAAATTTGTGACAGTAACCTAAATTTTGGGTGACGTGCGACTTTTGCACGTGTATGTTCTAAGCTCTCCTACTAAATAAGAGATGAGCACTGAGCAGGCATGTTTTCAATAGTTATAATTCAGGAGTTCTACACAGGTTCACATAAATTATACCGCTGTTGTTATACATTATATTTATTATATCATGCTTATGAAGACCGCTAAAGTAAAACCGTCCTAAAAAGACTCGAACTTGGGTTTTGTGCAGTTTCCCACGGTCAATAGTCAATCAATCAATCAATGGTGATTGCTACACCCCCTGATGAGATTTTGTAGAAAAATTCGATATGATCTACCTAATTACTAAAGTTCAATTCTTTATCTCACCAGGGAGTTTGTAGTAATTCAAATGACCGTGGAAAGTGTTTTAGCGTGGGTTCCGCCCTCAAAATCGTGTGGTGTTTCAGATTTTGGTAAATTAAAACTGTTCAGTTTTGTATTTTTTTTGTTTCTTTACAAAAATAAATTGTTTGAAATCTGTATGCTAAAAATATCCAAGTGAGGCCAAGGAATTTATGGGTTTCATTGCTGCGTGGTGATGAAAATTCAGGAAATACGCGCGCGTTATTTATTTGCGCGCTCCCTTTATTTCGATTAAATTTGATTAAATTTGATTATTATATTATATTATATATATATTGAATTTTCGGAACTTTCAACTTCGCGTTTGGCCGGAAAAATCCAAAATGTTCCAGTTCTCAAAAAGCAACCCAAACGATTGACATGCGCTGCAGATCCCTAGCACGCGCGTTTTCAACTCCTCCTATGAGGACATGTAGCATAAATGTCAACCCAAACGAGGTGTATGTGATCTTGGAGTCATGATTTCCTATGATTTATCCTGGGAGAAACAAGTAGGGGAAATGAAGCTCAAAATAACATAGGGATCCGATTCTACTCACCCGACCGACGACCGTTTCGGAGTTCGAGCTGAAATTCCTACCTCACCCACGAGTTCACAAACCTCGATAGCAACAACACTATTATATGTTGCTATACGAATAGAAGTTAGGGGCGGGAATGTTACCATCTCTCATTACCACCTCTCATAGAATGTATAGCACACGAAATCCACCCGCCACATTCAGCACAGGATACACTGTTACCACACAAAATGTAATCACTGAACCATACCCTAATCCAGGTACCAGTTCACTAAAGATTCATTGTCATCAAGTTTTATCAAGTCACTCGAAATAGGAAAGTTGTCGGGTACATCATTATATGATTATGATATTGTATTTTCAGTTCCTCGCACAGCAGGTCCGCGGTACAACTTTCCCAAGATGAATAAGGACCATTGTTACAAGTATCCCCCCAAATATAACCTTCACCATACATCACAGGGTAAGTTAACAAGACTTACAGCTAAATTTCGAAAAGAAGGACAGCTGTTGGGTGAACTCCGTTTAGACTGTGTCTATACAATATGAATATCATCCAAATGAACCAACTCTCTCAGGTCGTATGAGGGGTGGTGTTGACCAGGATGACAGTCTAACCAACATGGAATGGTTGCCAGATGTTTCCATACCGTACATGCAGGAAGTTCGCTGTAGAATCACAGAGGATGACGTGAAACAAAACAAGAAACAGAGTCGCTCACTTCTTGAAGGTGACTCAAATGAAAATATAGTATAAAACAGTTGTATTAATAAAAGACACAACATTGTACAACTCATATCTTTCAGTTGAAAGGGACTGTGATCCAATTTATAAGAAACCGGAGCTGACCTTTGCAATGCTCATCTACAAAGCAATAAACAACAGCCCTGAAAAGAGGTTGCAATTGTTTCAAATATACGATTGGATAGAAAGCAACTATCTTTACTACAAACACACCTCTCAACAAAACTGGAAAGTACGTTGAGATTTTCAGGGATCATTATTTCTAGAAATTATGTTCCATACCTTCCCCCGTACTCTGAAAACAATACTCTTTACGTACACTCTCATGTCTCTCTTCCTCGCGTAGTATATAGTCGGGTTAAAAGCTGAATTAATTGGCATGGGAATCGTGATCAACCATACAAACACTTTCAGGCTTGAAGTAGAGATGGGATGTGACAATGTCCTCCCCAGAACGATTGCGTAGAGTAGATTTGTAGTTGTAAAAAGAGTACATAAAGTTAAAACGGTGATAGTCGCATTTATCTTGTTTCGGTCATTGAATGGGGATTTAACATGTTTATAAAGTAGGGCAACACAAGCAACACTACTTGATATTATAACAGTGGAGACGTGTACTAGGAGGGTTATGAAAAGCAGCCAGTTGTAAATAGTAACTCCGAGTCCGATTTCTAGAACGCCAACCACTAGGATAGCTATAGTTCCCTTTACCACCATGTATACCATATATCCCACTGCAAAAGCCGTGGCTTTGAATCGGACACAGTAAAAAGGGTAGAGAAGGGACAGTGTTCGAGTGAGACTGATTATCACAGTTATAACTGCTGTAACTTCTACAAATCCATAGAATATGGCTGAGGTTATGGTGTAAAGTATCCGAATTTGTTTATCGTAGAACTCAACAAATGTCCACAGTACACCTAAAAGATATTTTTATTTTTGAGGGCATGTTACTTTATAGGTTAGATTTCACAGTGGCATCACAAATGCAACTGGAAAGTGGAACATCTGAACAATAATAAATCACAGTTTCAAGAATCATTTACTACATCATGATATTACATGATTAGAAATCACCAATTATTATTTGTTTACCTGACACACACACTAGGGTATCAGAGATGTTGAGGAGAAGGAACAGACGATCTGGTAGGGTGGTTGACCTGCGGTGTAGGAAATATGACATAGAGAAGCCATTAGTTACCAGTCCAAATAGCATTATGGTGGTAGTGGTGATGAATAGACCCCTCAAGTTAGGTGGGATATCAGGCATAGTAGTATTAGTTGACATTACTTTAGAGGGATTTTATGGCAATTAGTCTAGCACTAAAACAAGAAGAACATTGAAATTAGGCTGCACGGAGGGAGTCTGATAATACAAATGACAAAGTTCAGCTTTATCGAGTCATAATATAAATCCTTATTTACAAGACACGGTGTGTAAAAACATTGCGACGTTCATCACGAGGTGGCAATACAATTTAGCAATTTAACATCTGTTACATCTGCTACTCAGCGTGATCCTGTTTTTCAGCAGCAGGGGTGGTGGAACTGGATAGATGTTTCTCCAGTACTGGTGGGCTTTGTTCGACCCTCTCTTTTAAGTAAAATAAAATGGGTTTGAACAAAACAACGGGGGTGTTTTAATTGAGCTCATTTTGGTACGCCCCAGCCCCCAGAAGTTTGTAACATTCTCGCACGCAGATAGTTAGTGTAGATATTCTACAAAGTGAGATGCGGGGACCCGGGATAAGTGTAACAGATGGCAGCCATTTAGCAGGGGGTTTTCCTTCTTTATGTCACACATATGTTGCAGCCAGTGATAACTAGAACTATCATACCCATGAAACCGCCGCCTCATTCAAAATGCGGATAAATATCTGCAGTTATATATAACACGTTTTCTGTATTTTATTATTCTAACAAACAGTCCTATTTTCAGAGTTCAATACGGCACAATTTGTCGTTACACAAGATATTTGTGAAAGAGGATCCCCCACCAACTCTCAAATCTAGGGGGTACTTTTGGGCACTCGATCCAAAACTCACAGAAGAGCAAAGATGGCAATCAATTCAACCCAAAAGACCAAGGGTAAGTCATTACCTGTCTCATGTGAAATGTGTCGTTGTGGCAATTTGTCACAATTGTTCATTGTAATTGTTTGTCACGCGCGAAAGGGTTTCTAAGATAAGAGGTTTCTTGTAGGCGCCTAGCGTGTCAGGGAAACGTGCGCGCGCCTGGGAATTGTTCAGGAGCCCGAACTTCACTAAAGTCTTCAACGCCACTGCTCTTCATTTCCCCACTTCCTGAACAAGGAATAGCTACAATTTATGTGGCTACAATTTGTCTATTTTCAGAATGGTGAAGGATTTGTTACGAGGAAAGTGGCGGGACATCACAGTGCTATGATGGTGCCCTACGGAAGACAATATTCATTCAGGAGCCCTCTACAAGTACACATTCCAAGGAGGGTCTGTTCAGCTGTCAACCCCCCTATACAAACAAACAACCGCACCAAAACCAGCAGGAGGGCACTAGGAGAGAAATCAAGTGATACTTCAAACAATAATAAGGTGACTGTGACTACATGTCTACATGACATGTCTAAATGAACATCCTCCCTCTTGTTTCAGTTTTTGTCCCATCAGTTTCTAATGGGTTTCTAATCCATCTTCTTTGCAGGGACCATCCCATCTACGATCACCTCCCCAGCCTACAGGAGCTGCCCTTCAATTGACTCCCCCTCATGATCACTGATCACATAACGTGGTGGTGGACGGTGGTGTTAAATGGGGTGTTGTTTTAGTTCTCCTGAGGTGCGATGATTATACCATAACGGGCAGGGGTGATTAGCTATTATAGTGATGGTGAGCTATAACAGGAGACCTCAATGCCTACTCACTAAAACCCTCCGGGCGGTATTAGCCGGTACACACCTGAACACATGCACAGATGGAGAGAGAGAGTTCAGAGTTCAGAGTGGGAGAGAGAGAAAGGGGAACGAGGGAGAGGAATTGTTGTCTATTATTATAGGTACTGAGTTATACTCTTTCTTGTAAATCCCTACCAATAATATGTGGGGGCTAACAAGTAACGGCTAAACCACAGTATCTAATTGATTGAATGGCACTGTACAATCTTCAGGCGTTGTATAACCGTTGCTTGTAGCTATAGAAACTGTTTTGCATGAGAATTAGGGACCCCCCTCTCTATCCCCTCTTCCTCTCTCCCTTCCTTCTTTCTCTCTCTTTCTCTCTTCCATCTTAGTATATCTCTCTCATCTCTCTCTCTTTCATCTCTGCATGACAGCACCGGGGAGGGGGCCTGCTATTTTGGGTGCAATAGCTCAGCCATTACAAACTAAAAGCATGATATCACTTAGTTAGGAGAGATATTTGGACAGAGAAAGAGAGAGAGAAAGGGGAAAAAGGTGCTTATTAGGTAACGAGATACGGTGACAACCCCCCATTTGATTGCAGGCCATCCCCAACTCCCCCTCATATTACATTATTGATTATAATTAATTAGTTGAAAGAACAGATAATAATATAAATATCATTATCTGTTCTTTCATTTAATTAATTAGTTAATTAAACTTAAAATGAAATCTGTATTTCAGAGTTCTGTCCGGCACAACCTCTCTCTACATAAGATATTCGTGAAAGAGGACCCACCTTCAAGTCTCAAGTCCAAGGGGTTCTTTTGGGCACTTGATCCCCAGCTCAGTGAGGAACAGCGATGGCTCTCGTTACAACCAAAACGGCCTAGAGTAAGGGTAAGTGTGAAACAAGTTGGCTGTATGGTTGTACAGGGTCCCCCTGTATGATAATAGCAAACAGGTGTGATCTTTCTCTCGGTCAACTTCAATAAATGAGCCCCTGAGGGCCGTGCTTCTAACTGTACCTGCACACATTTAACAGTCATATCCAAGTTAGCCAGTGAATTGTAGAACGCGTTCATCTGACCCCTCTGGTCCTCTATCACTTCCGGTTGGGTCAGAGAGAAATTTAGAGAGATACTGCAGGGGAGATAGAGTAACTTAGAGGGATAGAGGGATACAGGGGTCAAAATGGGGAGGGGTACCTGGAAAGATAGATAGATAGTGACAAATTAAGCGTAAGATTTTAAGTCATACTGAGAATCAATAGACATAATTGTTAATTAAGATCTAAATTAATAGTTGGCATGCCCGTTCAATTCATGCAATCTGGTCCCACAGGATCGGTTTGAGGGATAGTAACGCGCGAAGAGCACCAACCCCCAGCCCCGTGAAAAGTTTTTCTGTAGGAATCTAGTGTGGCAGGGAGTGGAGCGCGCACGCAAGAAGCGGTACTTTCGAAAATATGAATTTAGACCTGCAGCACCCATCGGGTCCACTGAAGCAGGGTCCTGGTGACACCAAGTTAATGATTTGTTACTAATTGTACATTCCGTTTCAGAGTGGCGAAGGGTTTGTAACACGCAAAGTGACTGCCAGTCAGATGGTCGTACCGTACGGACGACAGTATTCATTTCGGAGTCCCATGAGCCGTCCTAACTATGGACAGTATAGCTCCAGACACACGGGGAGACGAGCTAGCGATGAAAAACGAAGTAAACCCAACATCTTATCCAAAGTAAGTAGATAAATTCCTCCTGCCCGATCATGGTTTTTGTGCTTATTTAAAGATCAAGTTTGACAATTTCTAACCCATCTTCTTTGCAGGGTCCATCCCATCTACGATCACCTCCCCAGCCTACAGGAGCTGCCCTTCAATTGACTCCCCCTCAGCAGTCACTAGTTAACCTCAACCAACTGTTCCATCGGCACCATCCCAATGATATGACATCTCCTCGAGCCACAACCATCCTCCCCCAGCTCCTCTCATCTACCCCTGTGAAGGAACAGACATGGGAGGATTTCAAGTCAACAGCAGACGCCCAACTACCCAACCTATCCCACTACATAGGAGACACAAGTGTTGAAAGTGGACTGACGGACATGTCATGTTCCCCTCTCTCGGACACACGCCCGGCCGTGGCTATTTTCCCGGTGGCTTTCCCTACTTGGCTTTCCCTACCAACATGGTAAAAATGGAGAGAGCAAGGAGTAGTGATTCAGGTAGCCAGGCACCTCACGTCTACCCCGCAACGTCTACATCCTTCAGTGATAAAACTACCCCTGAACAGCCTGCCAGACAATCAGTAGATTCAGTTCTAGGGAAGGGGGAGATTAGTGAGCTGATCACTCAGTTCATTACTGATGTAGAGCTGTGTATACTGAATGGAAGCTTTGCATCATGACCAGTGTGTCACACTACTCAGTTGTACCCTCATCCCGGCCAGTTTCATGGTATTAAATAGGCCCTGGTTTAGAGAGAGCCGTGAACACTCAAAAGGCCAGGGGCAGCAAGATGAACTGACAACTTCCAGAGTTGGAACTATCACACGTGTTTTTTGAGTGCTAAAGTGTTGTTGTTAATTGCGTTTTAGTTTGCAAAATCAGATAAATTTTTCCTTGCCTCCACTCAGTAAACAAGTGAAACGCACTAATTTGGTTTAAGGTAGAAACTTTTAGAAAACAAGGAGTCATTGGTAATACCCAGATATATATATCTTGTTGCTGTATAACACCCATAACACTTTGGAGTAAAACTTTCTATTGCACGTGGAACATAGGAAAAGGATATCTAAAAACCATTCTGATACTGTCTTAGTTTTAGGTAAACTGAGGTAATTTTCCATTTAACGAAAGTGTCATTAGTAGTCAAACTACAGGTTCGAGCAAGGCAAAGTTAAACTACCTCTCCAATTACATGACTCCAGTTCCCAAAATATATAGTAGACCAAAAAGTGAACCAATTGGTTAAATGTTACCAATTAATGAAACTTGTCATAGATTGGTCACATTCCGCCAATTTGTTTGGTTGGTCTAACTTGTTAGAAATAATTTATTGTAGAACTACAGCCAACACAATCAGCACGAGTAACATGATCAAACACAATAAAAACCTTCTTCAAGGTCGCCTCTCTCTCTGTCTCGATCTAGTTTGGGGGAGGGGTCCTTTCGAGAAACGGAGAGGACTATTTTTAATAGATTCATAGCAATGTGAACATGGTAAGAAAAGATATTCTCCTATCTCACTCTGTCTGACGCCGCCGATCCCATCTGAGCGCACTGTCAAATGGGGTATGGCGCCGCCATACATATCTCACAGCGGACCTCGTTTTGACATTTCTCTCACTCTCAGATGGGGTTGGCGACCTACCAAACAGATTCAAACACTTGGTTGATCCCCCGATAGTAACAAAACATTTGGAGAAATGGAGCGCACATAATAAAACATAAAAGCACGCACGTCCTCTTGAGAACGGCTCCCTCCGTGTTGGGTCACAAGAAACATAGAAAACAGCACTCTTCTTAGAGGGGGGGGGGTCCTATAGTGTCTCGTGTATAAAATATACTCCCACATATTTCTAGCATAGCAAAGAGATCTGTATATAATTTAATGGTTGCTTCATCCCTCGATGTTAATTAAAACCCTATGATTCGAGAGCTGCAAGTGAGTCTTCACGCAAGTAAAAAAAGAGGTAACAGGTTGCTTTTCGTTTAGCGCTGATGTACGCCAAGTCCACCAAGTGCATATTGACATCGTCATAGTAGAACCACTGCTCTCTTTCGTACACATCGCATATGTAGTGGCCACACTCCCTCGACTCGCCTGTAACATATTGGAGTTAGCACATCTGGTAGTAACAGTGGGTTCATATGGCCCTAGATTACGGGGTATTTAGGGAGGGGTATCTGTAATGAATGAAGTGGGCATCTGGAGTGAAGGGGCGGGGGACATCTGAAGTGAAGGAATTGTATAATTTACCAAGATGCGAGATGACTGCGTGTAGAGAGTATAGACCACGAGTTCTCAGGTTGTGCCCCGTAACAGGTCCCTCTGGTTCCGATACCCGTGCTGGTGAAGAGATGATAGTATCAGAAAATATTAGTTTCACAATTTGGAAGGAACACGACTTGTGTGGTCTACTGGTCGACTGGTCGACATACAGCCAGTGTAATACCTGACGAATCCTTGGCGTCCTTGCTTAGTTTAGTAATGTCTAATCGAGGTGGTATAGTAACCGCATCCTGGCGTTTACCTTCCCTTGCACCAGCTGAAATAGAGTGTTACTATGGTTCCGGTTACTATGACAACATGAGCTATAGAGACGGTAAACTGAGTTGCAATCAATAATACACTGTAACACCATATCATCATTATATCTGTGTAGTGTGTATTAGTATTTTCACTGCCATGTGTACTTACTGCGAGAGAAGGCGTATCTCTGGACATGGAGAACAAGTGCCTGGGGGAGTCTAGAGAAGCGGTGTTGCACCTGAGCAGTGTTGTGCCCGCACACGCTGCACTTCAATTCCACCACATCTTCAGAGAGAGATATCGTGTTAACTTTAATTGGATACTCAATTGAGTAATTAGAAGATGTTTCGCGATTGCCGGCACATAACTTATTGAAATATTCTCGGAACATGTGTTACTCGCCAGTGTTGAAGTAGCTGTCCAATAGCTCAGCAAGACTGTGTGGTTGCTTTTGTCGAGGAGGGAGGTTCAGAGAGAAATCGTAGTATTTCTCTGTCTTCTGTCCCCCAGCTCTGCACCTCTCACACCTCAGAGTGTGTACAACCTCACACTGAAAGGTCCGTGATACCGGGCATTTCAGGGAGTGTTTACCCTCCTCTCGCAGGACATCCAGAAACTTTCCCAGGAACTCATGGGCATCCTGTTGTCGAGATCCTGCAAAGTGGATGATTAATCCTCGCCCATGGGATGTAAATACACAATTCAATACCTAACTATTTTTAGTGGTTTTTACCTTTGAAAAGAGAGGTGGCATTAGAAATAAGGTTTTTAACTTTCACCAGCAGCTCCCTCGTTTGCTTGCTTTTCGTGCCGCTCAACTTGAGCTTGAACAATGCCGCCAGACAGTTGAAGAGAGTGGGTGAAAAGGGTACTGGAGTATCGTGTAGAAGGAGAACTTTCCGAAACGAGGGTACCGTCAACACACACTGAGG
>AVPN01002588.1:0-12879 GCA_000695325.1 Pleurobrachia bachei | reverse complement strand
TTCTCTCTCTTTGGGGCGGCCTTACTCATAGCACTAGCCCACTTCTTTCGATGGACGAAGTACGGGAAGGGTTTCTTAGCTGTATCAACTTTCTTTACAATGACGTCACTTTCATTGGTAGAGTAAAACTTTCCACTTCCCTTCGTTCTCTCAACTATCTTTGTACGCTCATAAAAGTAGGGGAACAACAGGTCCTCATCTGTATCGTCACTATCATCGTAACATTGGGAGAGGGTTGTAGTGGGGAGGGTGGTGAATACAGGAGAGGGAGGGAGGGAGGTAGGGCTGACATTTGTCACCATAATGTACCCTGAATCATCATCACTAATGATTGGAAGACTGAGCTCTCCTAGCTCTTCTTCCTCTAAACTAAGTTCCTCTAGGTCCTCTTCAGAATCAAGTTCATCTTCCTCTAAACTTAGTTCCCCCTCTTCAGAACTACTCTCATAGTACTGTTGCGACATGGTGTCATGATTCAATCCTGACTGGATCATGTTTCTAAAGTACTCGCTAAGTTCATCTCCACTGCTAGATTCCTCCTCGCTACTCACTGCCACCTCCTCCTGGTAACTGCTACCAAAATGGTGTCCCTCCATGAGCCCTGCCTTCCATACTTGGTATGATGTTTTCCCACGTGGTCCTTGCTTTACAACTCTCCTATTGGGTGATCTTCCGCCCCTCCTACTAACTATAAACCTGTTCTTAAACATCAGGTAACTGGGTGTTATAGAGAAGTGACGGACCTCTATTGGAGGGTGAGGGGTCCTGTGGTCCTCATTCCCCACCTCCTCTACACATGCCTCTAACTGCTGATGGGTGCCACCATTACTATCACGGCCGGTGGAGAGTTCCTTCTTAGTTTCGGATCTTTTTAGTTTCTTTTCCTGTTTCTTTGACACACTCTTCTTTCTGGGTTTACTAAAGGGGTCTGCTCCTTCAATGATAATCTGGGTGGGGGCTGTCACCATTGCCTTCAAATGGGCGCCTTTCTTCGGCCCTGAAGGGGTTACATTTGATACTGTGGTGATATGCGAGGGAGAACCTACAATGCAAATTGCAAACCTACCTTTCCCTGAGGTACGCTCAGGAGGGTTCAGCATTGATGCACGGGGGTCTATGGATGCCATATGTACTGATGAGATCCTGCGTGGACCCATATTGTTCTTCTCTCTCATCTTCCCCAGCTCCCGGGAATACCTGCAGAATGCACTGACTGTAAATCCACGAGATACCTGAATCTGTTTCTAGCTATCTAGGGATCACTAACCCGTGTTTTCCGCCTGTGAAGTGAATAAGATCTGCATTGACTGTATCTAGGATTGAGGCCCTTCTTTTTAGACCTGGTTTCTCTACCTCCGTATCCAATAAGATAGGTCGGCTAGTAGTGCTTTTTGATGGGGCCCGGATCTCTGGCACCTTCTTATCACTAGATTCCGAACCCTGCAGTTAGCCATCGTTATATGTCTACAGCTTTAGTAGTACCTAGTACTCTAGTATACTGGACTCTACTCAGTGGATGATAAAACTTTACTTACCCCGTTGAACTTCTTGAGATAGTGCGTTAAAGTTGGATCTATCCATTATTTATCAAACTGATACGAAACACACTAACAGTGATAAAGCAATTATAACCATGGATATTGATTCGATACTTCTTTATGATCAATTACAGATGTGTGTTAACAACTACGAATCATCCTGTAACTGGCATGGGGCCCGCAGTTTCTCTCTCTCTCTCTCTCTCTCTCTCTCTATCTCTCTCTCTATCTCTCTCTCTCTCTCTCTCTCAGGTCGCAGCAGTTTCACAAGAATCCGAGGCCAAGGAGAGTCGGCTGAGAGATAAAATAAATATATTGACTGTAGCTTTAAAGACTCAGATGACTGTTGTCGAAGAACGGGCTAGGCAAGTCAATGAGGTAAGAACTTGTGTGGCTCACACGGGGTGGAATAGGAATTAGGCCTTAGAAATTAAGTTAGAAACTACGAATGGTACATTTGTTATAACACATGTCCTATTCTGCAAGATGGTTGCACAGCGGGACGCATTGGCAGAAGAAGTGAGATGTTTGAAAGAGTTGAACACCGCTAATGAGCAACACTACCTACAACAGAGAGAACAACAGCAGAACTTGGTAATATATTTCACAAGGCAATGTTATATGTTGTCCAATTGTTCATAGATTGTTTATATCCCATGGCCATGTTACTATCGACATGGTAGTTAGTCCAGAAGTCACATACACGCAATATCTCTCTCAAACAGGAAGAGAGTTCAAGAGAGGAGTTGATTGATTATTACCGATCCAAGGAACACTCGTTAGAGCAGCGATTAGACAGTCTGGTGCAGGAACATTCACTCTGCTACAACTACAAGAGGAAAATAGCTTCCTTGAAACAACAGGTAATGGATGTGATTGTTGATTGCCTCACCGCACAAAGGGTTAGAATATAACAAGGAGGTGATTCGTCAATGTATTAACCCCGTTCCCCTACATTATAGTTGACTGTAGAGAGGACGGCTCACAACCCCAACGCAGAACTAGCACACAAGCTGAAAATATCTCAGATTAATATTGATGCCCTCAATCAACAGGTAAATACACGTGTCTTTCTCTCCCAATTTTAACCACCTCATATAACGTGTCTTCCTCTCCCGGCCCCTGCGATCTGATCTCAATAAAAACCCGGGGTAGGTGAAGAAAAACCCGGGGTCTGGCAGACTGTTGTGGTGTGTGACAGTTAGCGACCAATACATTTATTGATTCTTTATTAGGTGTGCAATCTGGAGACTGCTAATGAGAGACTTGAGAGACTGGTAGCAACATACTCCGAGGAGAATGGGGATCTGCTGGCTAAAGTCAATGAAACTGGTCATCAGCTACATTTGTCTCTTCAGGTATGTTTGGTTTTATACCAGATTTACAGTCAGGCCAATGCTATAACCGCAGTTCTCGCAAAAGAAATTAGAATAGGGCCAGGCCAATGCTCTGACAGTATTACTCTGGCGACAGATGTTGCCAATTTGGTTGATTAGTTTTACTAGTTACTACGAATTTTCCCAGGAGTCGTTAAAAGCAAAGTCTCAGAAGATCCAGATGTCAACTGTCCTGGACAATATTATGACAGCTGTTTTGGCCAAGGGGTGAAATCCGAATGATTTTTGACAAAATGTCGTAGAACTAGAACGTCAAGACTAACGAACTTAGTGTGTACAAGTTTTTGTACATAGTCAATGATTTTAAGTTATTTTATACGATTTTATCCATGGTTATTAATTATATATACCTAATATTAACACCTACAATGCTTTAGAACCATACTCATAAGCATTAAATTGGTTTTGCAAAACCAATTTAATGCTTATGAGTAAAAAGTATTGAATTCAAAATAAAATATAACAGATGATTTCTACCGTTAACTAGTGGAAAATAGTTGTAAATAGTTTCAATTTTTATACTATTTGAAAAAAAATTATGGACTTAAGATTTTAGTTTTACAACATTTCACATTTTACTGCAAAGAGAGCTTAAAGTGCGTTTCAAACGACTTGACCTGAGATTCCTAGAAATTCAGGATCTCTCTTATTAAATATAACATGCAATACTCCAATTTCCAGGAATCTCAGGTCAAGTCGTTTGAAACGCACTTTAAAACTGCAAACGTAACGCGCGCGAATTATTTGCGCGTACCAACTTTATCTCAGCGCGCGCTCAGTTTATATTCAGAGATCAGACCTGGATTTGTAAAATTCCGCTTTCATTTTCTGATGTTTGAGTTTGAAATTTCCGATTTCGGCCGCGCCTCTTTGCATGCCTATATTCTAAAACAGAGCTACGTTAACTATTTCTGTGTTACAATTCCAACAGAGGGTTATTCAACAATTATTTGACTTCTTAGTTAGAATTCTTAGAGTTTTAAATTCTTGGCACTCAGCGTCAGCAACTGACGGCTGGTGCTGCTCACAGCTAGTGAAGGCTTTTATAGGCGTCAAGCATACAATACACGCCCATTACTGTCAATATACACATGCCTTGTGAGCTTTTTTGTTAAATCTATTAGTGTGCTACTGCTTTTTCCAGTTTTAATATTTTCACTATTTTCAGAGCTAGCTCAATGTGTTCTTGGCCTTACTCAGCACATGCTAAGGTTCAAGTATCACACCCGCACATACTTCCCCTGAACCACTTTTAATCAACCCGCAATTCATCCACTTGCCCTGAACCACTTTTTATCAACTCGCAATTCATCCACTTCCCCCTGAACCACTTTTAAATAACCCGCAATTCATCCACTTCCCTCTGACCCCTTTCTCTCCCTGCAGGATCTGTGATCTCTCAACTAACAAATCGCAATTACCCAGGTAGTAGGTTGTGGTAAGTATGACCCAATTTTTACCAGCAAATCTGCTGGCTCTTTTTGCACCGCGGGACCCCCTCCCCTATCTGCCCCCGCCGGCACCCCGCCACAACAACGAGGAGTCAACACTTACTGGAGTCGGTATGTATACTAGCCTGTTTGAGGATCCTGCGGACACCCCTGAGCCGGTAAAACAACCAACCAAAGCAGAAAGGAGAGAGGAGAAGCGGCAGGAGAAAATAGAGCGTCACACCCTTATTGTAGAGAGAGGTATTGCCAGGTGGGACCCACATAGTATTGTGTGCGCGGTCCCCTGCACCGCGCCCCTGCACCAAATTCTATTTTCCGTTCTGCTTAAAATATCGACTTGAAACTTTCTAGGAATGTTCTTCATGCATAAAACATATAATCTACAGAAAGTGGGAATAGTCAAAATTAATTAATTAGTTAGTTAGAGTCGTGCAAAAAATGGAATTTGGTGCAGGGGCAGGCAATGTGCAAGGGCAAATGGTTCAGGGGCTGCCCTTGCACCACTGTTATGATCGAACTGTGTCCACACCGTTTAATATTTTGACACGAAACTTTCTATGCATGTTCTAGTAGCATAACTACGAGTACTAGAAGAGCCGTATGATTAATATATCAATTAGGTAATTAATTATAGGCAAATTAATTGAAATTTGCCCCTGCACAATTTGTGCAAATTTCCCCTGAACATGTGCCCTTGCACCATTTTGTTTGCCCCTGCACTAAATTATATTTTCCGTTCTGCTTAAAATATCGACTTGAAACTTTCTAGGAATGTTCTTCATGCATAAAATATATAATCTACAGAAAGTGGGAATAGTCAAAATTAATTAATTAATTACTTAGAGCCATACAAATTTTGGGGTGGCCCCTGCACAATTTGCCCCCGATTTGTGCAGGGGTATGTGCAGGGATATGAACTTCGGGTCGGACGAGGGGAAGCTTGCCTTTTGCGAACATACCTAATAACACATACAATGCTTTAGAACCATAGTCATTAAATTGGTTTTGTAAAAAAGTATTAAATTCAAAATAAAATATTACAGATGATTCCTACCGTTAACTAGTGGAAAATAGTTGTAAATAGTTTTAATTTTATACTATTTGAAAAAAACATATGGACTTTAGCTTTTACAACATTTCACATTTGACTTCAAAGAGAGCTTGAAACTGCAAACCTAACGCGCGCGAATTATTTGCGCGTACCAACTTTTTCTCAGCGCGCGCTCAGTTTATTATATTCAGAGATCAGTCCAGATGCAGACCTGGATTTTTAAAATTCCGCTTTCATTTTCTGATGTTAGAATTTGAAGTTTTCGATTTCAGCCGAGCCTCTTTGCATACCCGTATTCTAAAACAGAGCTAAATTAACTATTTCTGTGTTACAAATCCATCAGAGGGCTATCCAACTACTATTTTACTTCTTAGTTAGAATTCTTAGAGCTTTAAACTCCTGGCACTCAGCGTCAGGAATTGATGGCTGGTGCTGCTTACAGCTTTTATAATAGGCGCCAAGCCGCAAGCGTACAATACACGCCCATTACTTTCAATATAACCATACCTTGTAAGCTTTTTTTTGTTAAATATAGTAATGTGAAACTGCTTTTTGCACTTTTAATATTTTCACTATTTTCAGAGCTAGCTCAATGTGTTCTTGGCCTTACTCAGCACATGCTAAGGTTCAAGTATCACACCCGCACATACTTCCCCTGAACCACTTTTAATCAACCCGCAATTCATCCACTTGCCCTGAACCACTTTTTATCAACTCGCAATTCATCCACTTCCCCCTGAACCACTTTTAAATAACCCGCAATTCATCCACTTCCCTCTGACCCCTTTCTCTCCCTGCAGGATCTGTGATCTCTCAACTAACAAATCGCAATTACCCAGGTAGTAGGTTGTGGTAAGTATGACCCAATTTTTACCAGCAAATCTGCTGGCTCTTTTTGCACCGCGGGACCCCCTCCCCTATCTGCCCCCGCCGGCACCCCGCCACAACAACGAGGAGTCAACACTTACTGGAGTCGGTATGTATACTAGCCTGTTTGAGGATCCTGCGGACACCCCTGAGCCGGTAAAACAACCAACCAAAGCAGAAAGGAGAGAGGAGAAGCGGCAGGAGAAAATAGAGCGTCACACCCTTATTGTAGAGAGAGGTATTGCCAGGTGGGATCCACACAGTGACCCCAATGCCACAGGTGATGCCTTCAAGACGGTGTTTGTGTCTCGTATCAACTACGACACTAGGGAGGAGAAGCTGCGACGAGAGTTTGAGGAGTACGGGTATATTCGCCGTATCCACATGGTAAGAAACAAGCTGGACGACAAGCCCCGTGGGTATGCGTTTATTGAGTACGAGACTGAGAAGGGAATGAGAGGGGCCTTTAAGTATGGGGATGGAAAGAAGATCGATGGTAGACGGGTTGTTGTGGATATTGAGAGAGGGAGGACAGTGAAGAATTGGAAACCAAGGAGGCTAGGAGGTGGTCTAGGTGGTTCCAGGATTGGACCACCAGAGGTGAACATCACACATTCTGGAAGGGTAGATCCCAAACAATACAAGGAGAAATTGGAAAAGGCAGAAGCGTTGCGGATTAAGTCACTCAACCCTGATCCTGAAGATGAAGATGGAGAAGGAGAGAGGTCACCCTCACGAGAAAGGTCGGAGAAGAGACGAGATGATGATGATCGGGGTCGTCGTGATGATAGAAGGATGGTAAGGAACGACAATGATTCCAGATCCAGAGGGAGGAGTGACGACAGGAAGAGAGATGATAGAGATGACAGGAGGGGGAGAGATGACAGGGGGCGGGATGATAGAGGTAGGCGTGACGATGATAGGGGACGACGAGACGATGATAGAGGTCGGAGAGATGACGACAGGGGGAGGCGAGATGACCGGGACGAAGATCGTAAAAGGAGGGATAGAGATGATTCGGATCGGTATGGGGACAGAAAGAGAGATAGGCGGGGTGGTGATGACGATCGAGAAAGGGATAGGAAGAGGAGGGATAGGGGAGACGAGAGGTCAGAGGAGAAAGGTAAAGATTATGATGGACTGAAAGTTAAATCAGATGATACAGGGGCCCCTGATCAGGTTGAAATCAAGGCTGAATGAACTGTCTGACGTATTTTTAACACCTGCCTCTCTCTTACAAAATCCCAGTTATATCAATCTCCACGTGTGAAACATGTCTTATTTTATGATACAATATATTTACTGCATTGTGTTTCTATGTGGCGTATAATGTGAAACAACTCCCCTTTAATACAGCAACATTAACTCCCTATACTGCCTTAGCATGTCTACATGGAACTCCGCAGGTCGGAGTGTCCCAGTTACCCCTGATGGTAAGTTTTCTTATTACAATTCATAACCTCCCAAATCCTACCTCCCCCTGTTACCTGTATCTAACTTCTTTGTCCTATTTTATCTAACAGATAACACTCCCCCTACCAGGTAACTACCAGATAACATCAGAAGGATATATCACCAAGAAGTTTCAGGGATATGGATGTATTGATAAGAACACTATGTTCAACTTCTCTTGTGTTCAAGGTTTGTATTATATAGCGATTTGTGTTTATTGTTTGTCTAGTGTTTGTCTAATGTTTGTCCAAATGTGCTTGTCTAAATCTAATGTTTGTATAATGTTTCTCTATTGTTTGTCTAATGTTTGTCTATTCACACCCCTCTCCCCAGGAACTATTCCTAATGTTGGTGACAAGGTCAGCTACCAGGCGGAACGTGCCACTGCAGCTTCATGTTGGAATGCTACCTTGGTTAAAATCATCAAGTTCTCACAGACACATGAACAACAACAGGTAAAGATTGGAGTATTCAGGGGGTGTTGATAGTATAATATATGTAGTAATAGTTACTGTGATATAGTAGAGTCGATAAGTAGATCTTACCCTCTCAATTGTTCCAGTGATTAATTAATTATAGTTAATTAAAAACGGTGCAAGGGCACCGTGCCCCTGCACATTGCGTGTTCGGTCCCCTGCACCGCGCCCCTGCACCAAATTCTCTTTTCCGTTCTGCTTAAAATATCGCCTTGAAACTTTGTAGGAATGTTCTTCAATCATAAAAGATGTTGTTCGAAAAGTGGGAATAGTCAAAATTTAATTAATTAGTTAGTTAGAGCCGTGCAAAAAATGGACTTTGGTGCAGGGGCAGGCAATGTGCAAGGGCCAATGGTTCAGGGGCTGCCCTTGCACCACTTTTATGATCGAATTGTGTCCACACCGTTTAATATTTTGACACGAAACTTTCTATGCATGTTCTAGTAGCATAACTACGAGTACTAGAAGAGCCGTATGATTAATATTTCAATTAGGTAATTAATTATAGGCAAATTAATTGAAATTTGCCCCTGCACAATTTGTGCAAATTTCCCCTGAACATGTGCCCTTGCACCATTTTGTTTGCCCCTGCACTAAATTATATTTTCCGTTCTGCTTAAAATATCGACTTGAAACTTTCTAGGAATGTTCTTCATGCATAAAATATATAATCTACAGAAAGTGGGAATAGTCAAAATTAATTAATTAATTACTTAGAGCCATACAAATTTTGGGGTGGCCCCTGCACAATTTGCCCCCGATTTGTGCAGGGGTATGTGCAGGGATATGAACTTCGGGTCGGACGAGGGGAAGCTTGCCTTTTGCGAACATACCTAATAACACATACAATGCTTTAGAACCATAGTCATTAAATTGGTTTTGTAAAAAAGTATTAAATTCAAAATAAAATATTACAGATGATTCCTACCGTTAACTAGTGGAAAATAGTTGTAAATAGTTTTAATTTTATACTATTTGAAAAAAACATATGGACTTTAGCTTTTACAACATTTCACATTTGACTTCAAAGAGAGCTTGAAACTGCAAACCTAACGCGCGCGAATTATTTGCGCGTACCAACTTTTTCTCAGCGCGCGCTCAGTTTATTATATTCAGAGATCAGTCCAGATGCAGACCTGGATTTTTAAAATTCCGCTTTCATTTTCTGATGTTAGAATTTGAAGTTTTCGATTTCAGCCGAGCCTCTTTGCATACCCGTATTCTAAAACAGAGCTAAATTAACTATTTCTGTGTTACAAATCCATCAGAGGGCTATCCAACTACTATTTTACTTCTTAGTTAGAATTCTTAGAGCTTTAAACTCCTGGCACTCAGCGTCAGGAATTGATGGCTGGTGCTGCTTACAGCTTTTATAATAGGCGCCAAGCCGCAAGCGTACAATACACGCCCATTACTTTCAATATAACCATACCTTGTAAGCTTTTTTTTGTTAAATATAGTAATGTGAAACTGCTTTTTGCACTTTTAATATTTTCACTATTTTCAGAGCTAGCTCAATGTGTTCTTGGCCTTACTCAGCACATGCTAAGGTTCAAGTATCACACCCGCACATACTTCCCCTGAACCACTTTTAATCAACCCGCAATTCATCCACTTGCCCTGAACCACTTTTTATCAACTCGCAATTCATCCACTTCCCCCTGAACCACTTTTAAATAACCCGCAATTCATCCACTTCCCTCTGACCCCTTTCTCTCCCTGCAGGATCTGTGATCTCTCAACTAACAAATCGCAATTACCCAGGTAGTAGGTTGTGGTAAGTATGACCCAATTTTTACCAGCAAATCTGCTGGCTCTTTTTGCACCGCGGGACCCCCTCCCCTATCTGCCCCCGCCGGCACCCCGCCACAACAACGAGGAGTCAACACTTACTGGAGTCGGTATGTATACTAGCCTGTTTGAGGATCCTGCGGACACCCCCGAGCCGGTAAAACAACCAACCAAAGCAGAAAGGAGAGAGGAGAAGCGGCAGGAGAAAATAGAGCGTCACACCCTTATTGTAGAGAGAGGTATTGCCAGGTGGGACCCACATAGTGACCCCAATGCCACAGGTGATGCTTTCAAGACGGTGTTTGTGTCTCGTATTAACTACGACACCAGGGAAGAGAAGCTGCGAAGAGAGTTTGAGGAGTACGGGTATATTCGCCGTATCCACATGGTAAGAAACAAGCTGGACGACAAACCCCGTGGGTATGCGTTTATTGAGTATGAGACTGAGAAGGGAATGAGAGGGGCCTTTAAATATGGAGATGGAAAGAAGATTGATGGAAGAAGGGTCGTTGTGGATATTGAGAGAGGGAGGACAGTAAAGAATTGGAAACCCAGGAGGCTAGGAGGTGGTCTAGGTGGGTCCAGGATCGGACCACCCGAGGTTAACATCACACACTCCGGAAGGGTAGATCCCAAACAATACAAGGAGAAACTTGAGAAGGCAGAAGCTTTGCGGATTAAGTCACTCAACCCTGATCCTGAAGATGAAGATGGAGAAGGAGAGAGATCACCCTCACGAGAAAGGTCGGAGAAGAGACGAGACGATGATGATCGGGGTCGTCGGGATGATAGGAGAATGGTGAGGAACGACAATGATTCCAGATCCAGAGGGAGAAGTGACGACAGGAAGAGAGATGATAGGGATGACAGGAGGGGGAGAGATGACAGGGGGCGGGATGACAGAGGAAGGCGTGACGATGACAGGGGACGGAGAGATGATGATAGAGGTCGGAGAGATGACGACAGGGGGAGGCGAGATGACCGGGATGAAGATCGTAGGAGGAGGGATAGAGATGATTCGGATCGGTACGGTGACAGGAAAAGAGATAGGCGGGGTGGTGATGACGATCGAGAAAGGGATAGAAAGAGGAGGGATAGGGGAGACGAGCGGTCAGAGGAGAAAGGTAAAGATTATGATGGACTGAGAGTTAAATCAGATGATACAGGGGCCCCTGATCAGGTTGAAATCAAGGCTGAATGAATTGTCTGACGTATTTTTAACAACTGCCTCTCTCTCTTACAAAATCCAGTTATATCAATCTCCACGTGTGTAACATGTCTTATTTTATGATACAATATATTTACTGCATCGTGTTTCTATGTGGCCTGGTGTACATAATGTGTAACAACTCCCCTTACTGCCCCCTATATCATTGTAATAACTTCCATTCCTGCCTTAGCATGTCTACATGGAACTCCGCAGGTCGGAGTGTCCCAGTTACTCCTGATGGTAAGTGTTATTGTTATACCTCCCCCACCTCAACCCCCCTCCTCCCAAATCCTACTTCCCCCTGTTACCTGTCTCTAACTTCTCTATCCCCTGTGTCTGACAGGCAACTACCAGATAACATCGGAAGGGTATATCACAAAGAAGTTTCAGGGATATGGGTGTATTGATAAGAACACTATGTTTAACTTCTCTTGTGTTCAAGGTTTGTCTAGTGATTAGTGTTCATTGTTTGTCTATTGTTTGTCTAATGTTTGTCCATTAACCCCCCCCTCTCCCCCAGGAACTATTCCTAACGTTGGTGACAAGGTCAGCTACCAGGCGGAACGTGCCACTGCAGCCTCCTGCTGGAATGCAACCTTGGTTAAAATCATCAAATTCTCACAACAGACACATGAACAACAACAGGTAAAGTTCAGGGTTAGGATATTCAGTGGGTGGGGGTATTACTATCAAAGTGTTGCTAGGTGTGTGATTTACTGTGATTGGTAGTTTGGTTAATCCTCTCCTTCCTTTACAGCCGTTGCAGCAGAAAATTGTGCCACAAAGGTTGTCTGGTGGACAGAGCACCACTACCAATCAGATCTCTGAACCTCCCAAAATGTACAATCAGCAGCAGCACCACTACCGCAATTCAACGGTACTACTTGATTTACCATGTATTGCTAGTCATATCACGCACGAGAAACAATTTACCAGATCACATTGTCCCATATACTGTCCCTATCAGTAATGATTTACACTCCCGTCTCCCAGGAGAGTGGATCGAGGTTCTCTAAAGGTCCTAAACAGCAACAACAACAACAACAAAAACAACAGAGAAATAGTGGTGGTGGTGGTGGCAGTGGTGGTCCATACAACCTAATGCAGGGACCTGCTACAGTGCGATCTCGTCAGGACATGTGGTCATATGGCTCAGCAGGATGTAAGTATATATAATATCGAGGCCGTGGTGTCCTTACACATCCAGACCGCTCTATGTGGTTCACGAGCCAAAAGTTTTGGGTCAAAACCTGCTGCACAAAATGGCAGCGTAAAATAAAGTTTAAAGTGCTTTTCCTGCTTGCTAGGCTTTTGAAAGTAATGGTCCGCCTTATTCATTGGACTATAGTTGTCTAACAGTGAGTTCCCATCAGACAATTCTACTAAACGGCCTCTGTTTAATCGGAGATCAAGTGGGACCAGCAGTTCTGGTAGCTCTAGCAGGAGTAGGAGTAGGTCACCTGCAAAGAAGAGGAAGAAGACACCACGGTACTCAACACGATTTGCCCGCTTCAATCTGACCAGGTCAGTACACAATATACGGTTTACATGATAGTTAGCTGGAGTTAGTCTCATCTTGTTGCTCTTCCATCACACGACAATTAAAGATAAACAACGATTTAGCAGTACTGAAATTCAATTAAGAA